>SCHK01059144.1:0-13682 GCA_004124795.1 Poropuntius huangchuchieni
TTTTGAAGCCTAACAATTATGTTTTCACGTAATTATTGTTTCACTTGGATGGAGAGATCCTTTGACTGCATAATGTGGGTTCACAGCAACAGCTTCCAAATGCAAATGGCACACTTAGAATCAACTCCACAACTTTTACCTGCTTAACTGATGAAGAAATAAACAAGGAATAGCCCACATCTGTCCATGAAATGGCTTTTGAGTCAAATGTCCAATTACTTATGATCCCCTGAAAAAGGGGGTGATTGATGCATTAAAGAGCTGTTCGTTAACCTTTTCTTCCAACTGTGATGAGGATACCCTCAAATTAAAGATCAGAGTGTCCACTTTAAGCCCGCATTCATTATATAACTTCTGTAACTTAAATATGTTTTGGTCAACAGCTAACATAATAAAAATTGTGCCTGTGTCCAAATATATATGGACCTAACTGTATAACTCTATATAGGGCAATTTGACTTCAAACATCAGTGAATGAAACAGACAAAAAAAACTCTCCATAAAATCACACGCACTCTGATACAATCAACATCAGACACACACACACACACACACACACACACACACACACACACACAGGTTGACTGGTTTCAGAAAAGACTAATGAGCTCTACGGTGATTGAGGATGCATTTAGATCAGCTCAATTAGAAGAGCATCAAAAATGCACCTCAACACAGGTGTCAGAAAGAAAGAGAGACGGGACAGAGAGAGACACGATGGAAATTAGCAGTTGTATGTATTCTTCCCTATTCTTCACGCTTCCTCAGAAGAAAGTGGCCCGCACACCACAGAGCGATCAAACGTGTGCCGCACACAGAGGTCGCAAAGCAACATCAAAAAGCCCTTGCACAATAGCAGAGAGGAAGGGACTAATGCTTTCAGCGTCTTTTATTTCAGATCGTGTGCATGTAGCGAAGGCTTGCGGTTGGGATTTCCGTGTATGTGCGAAAGCTACATTGTGTTCCTTGAGCACCATCTGTGTCTCAAGTTACCGCATCCAATAATGAAAGAATTAGTAGGTGAAACTTTCATTTTTGGAAAATTTGAGAGTTTAAAGTGTGTTTGTTTGCACAGCTGTCTCGTTCCTACGTGAAGCAGAGATGGATGCGTTACCATAGTGATCTGCATCTCCGCTCACTCCCCAGACAAATTTATATAATGAGATCACACAAACACATGCACACACAAACACGACATCATCTTCACGGCTGTGGCGATAACCGAATGACGAACACATGCTAGTCTAGTAGCATTCAATCAGCAGCTTGCACACCTACACACAACATGGGCTGCACTAAGACATGTGCTAACAAGGCCAAATCAGATGCACTGTACATCTAGACTTCACATAATATCATTCCAAAAGACATTTATCTCCACTGTAACTTGGAACAAAATCAATTCAGCTGGTTTATGAGAAACAGAACTTTGTTCATTTTTAACTATCCAAAACTGAAAAGCTTCACTTTTTGGACACGTCATCTGTTGTCTCTAAACTAAAATGTAACTAACCATAAGTCAAAGATAGTGCTTTTCAAACAATATGTGGCCAAATTCATCTGTCGCTTGGTATAAGCTGGACAAAATAGATGTCAACATGGACAGGTAATATAACTTGTCCTTTTTCTCAAAAACCACAGAAAAATATGCAGGCAGGTAAAAAAAAACAACCTGTTGACTTTTTCATAAAGCTTTGACGACTAAATAAATACATTTAATAAATGTAATTTATTATAATAATATATTAAATACATTAAACAAAATTTGGAGAAATTGTTAGTGGTTTTGGGGACTAATTAAATGTAGCAAAACTATTAAATTAACTTACAACTGAACGTGCTGAGGCAAATATTAACCATGTTCTGCTAAAATGTGTTACATTTTTATTCATTTAGGTGAGATGAATTACTTGGATGGTTTATGCAAATGAACTCATTCAAAACAACAACTGAGCACCAGCGTGGCATTTTAGGCCTTATAATTGAAAATTGTTCATTTAAAAATCCCCACTGTTTTATGCTAAAAAATACAGCTGATTATGAATCATATTTTAAAATCTATTGAATCTATTTTTAAAAAGATTTTCCACACCTAAAAGGCAATTAATGTGTTCTATAGACAATGTTTGCATCTGACATATTTAAATGTAGTATCTCATGAATAATCATGAGACAGCAGAGCTTTATCCTATGAGAAGGCGTGGCCTTATAATTATTCATAACCCCCATGTGACATACACTTCAAAAGCTCAGGCACTTCAGCGAGTTGATGGCGTCCTGAAACACGTTTCATGTGTCTTGTCTGCTTTGCTTCCACTGCATACGCTTTCAATCAATGACAGATGTTTATGCACAACAAGAATTTATTACATAAGAGTTTCTAGATTTATGGAGAGGTGGACCAGGGCTCATTTGATACGTTTTCACTGACATCCATCCATCCATAATCTGAGTATGTTAACCAACTATAATTAACTAATAATTACATACGTCAATTATACATATCTTGAAAGTTATTAAAAATGCAAATGCTAATTTAAGTAGATTTTCAAAGCATAATACAAATGCATACAGCTCAGCATTTCTGTGTTATAAAGTATAGGCATCAATCTTATTTATTCATAATTTATTTGTAATTTAATTTGTCGAAATTATTAATAGTTTGATGCTTGACAGGCTACAGCTTTCCCAACAGCAAATTTCTGCAGTTTCTTGTTCACATGCTTTTGTTTAGCATTGACACAATCTTATAGCACAACAATATTTTTTTTTATTACAGATTTTTTTAGCACTCAATAATGAGGAACACTGTTAGAGCTGACCTCAATTCTTACTTGTACAGTTATCTTTTAAAGAAGCAGCACTCTCACTGCGTTTCTGCATAATTTACCGAGGAAAAGCTCACTTAGCCTGAATCACATATACTTTCAGGAAAAATGGACCAAATGGGTCCACCAGGATTAAAGCAGAGACATTCACCGACATGCTTTAAAATCATCTCCAGGAACTTCATGTACAACCTAAAAGCTTCTTTTAAGATGCTTCTTGAAACTATCTTTAAACAAAATACTTCTCTTTAAAGAAAATGAGTGTGAAATCTAGAGATATCCGTAGATCCAGTGTGTCTAGAGGACAAGCGGAAAAAAGGTTTGGATCGCCAGATGGACTATCAAGAGCAAGCGGTTTGGAAGAGTCTCTTACTGTGGTGTATCTGATGAACACAGAGGGCATTATGGGTATTAAGGGGGCAGAAGGGCAATAAGCACTTCTCTCTGCCTCTCTTATGAAGAGAGAAAGAGGCGAGTAGCAGAGCAGCGAGTGAATCATGGATTGGCATTGCAACTCAGCCTGTTCCGTTCTAAAAATGTCTCTGGGTCAAACACACACACACACACACACACACAGATTTACACAAAGGTGTTCTGGCAACAAGAATGCTCTCTTGATCAAATGATGGTAGGAAAGTGAGAGGGATGGTAGAGAGGGAGATACAGATAGCAGCAGTCAGAGAGAGAGAGACACTGTCACAGGGTTGCTAACTTAAGCAGAAGAAAACAACGGACAGTTTCTTTTCAGGACAACTTAAGAAGACCTTTATCTATATACCACATATGCTTTTTGAGATGTATGTAAACTGTTAGTGGAATGTAGCAACTGACCACACTGTCCTCAACCATGCTCACTTTCATAAAACCAAATAAAATCAATTCATAAAATCAAATTCAATAATAAATCTTAGTTAACACAGTAACAAAACCAGTGAAAAATGTGCCCCAATGCAAGAAACTGACTGAACGTGACATTTCACGCTTCAAAAAATGCATGCATTACCCTTCAAAAGTTCTTGAAAGTTTTCTTAGAGAATTTAATACTTTTATTCAGTAATAATACATTAAATTTATCAAAAGTGAGAGCATAGACATTTATAATGTTGTACAAAATATTTTGATATTTTGCTACTTCAATGTTTTCAACATTGATAATAACAAGAAATGTATTTTAAACACCAAATCGGCATTTTAGGATGATTTCTGAAGGATCACGTGACACAGAAGACTGGATTAATTATGCTAAAAATTCAAATCAACCCTAAATTTTGAACAGAGTATATGTTGTGCGTGTAACATAGCAACAGCAAATGTAATGGTTTTCTTACCCAACTTGTTTTTCACATTCATCTCTTGCTATTTGTTTTCCATTCTAGTCATTTACAACGCAGACACAAAATTGACATAAATACCAAAGTATTCTCAGCTATATTTCAGGAGCTAAACACAAAAACGTGTGACAAACTGCATCTCGCATTGGATTTAACACAGGATGAGTCTGTATCATATGTTACGGTTGGCAACCCTAGCTGACACTCGTGTTTCCTTCAGAGTGCTGGAGAGACACTGTGGTCCCTCAGAGTCATAAGTCCGAAATCAAAAAGACCTTGTCTACCTAAATAGCCATCCACTTCAAGTGACAAACAGGTCAGCATGACTCTGACACGTCCTCACACACTCAAACTTCACACCAGATAACAGCACACATCAGAACATTCATGTTTAACAGCAAAAATATGAGGACTTCTGTGGTTTTGACCAGCCACAGCTGCACTTCTCAAGCTTGAGTCTCTATTTTTGTCTTTATCACAAACAGCATCCTTCTTTCTTATGATTGAGCTCAAATTCAGTATGGGATGTCTTATTTACAAAATCCAGATGGTTTGGCTCAGGCCCTGATTGATATTCGGATACAGAACGTGTCCGATAAGGCAAAGGAAAATGGGATTTCAAAGCCATACAAATACAGATTGGACCCTCAAAGCAATTTGCCCCTAAGATGACGTGAAGGATATCAAAGAGAAAAAGCACCACTGACAAAAAGAGAGAGAGGTGAAAACAGAGGTCTTTGATACAAAAGCCTGGGAACAGAATTATGGCTTCATACGGCCTGTTTTAGCACCTTAATGCTTTTTGTGACACAAAAGGACCTGATGAATTACGATGATACACTGATAGTAGAAGGTGATGTGATATAGACTGTCAGTCGAAAATGAAAGAAACGTTGTGTCAGGAACAATCTGGAAAGTTAGATCTCATAGCAGCTTGTGTCAGAAAATAAACCCATTGTGTCAAGTTCCTGATCACCCTGTTGCAATAATGACAAATTATTAAATTATGACATTACACGGCTGCTTGCCAAGTAAATGAATTAATGTAATAAAATGATCAGAAATTATTTTATAATGTCAAAGAAGACAGACATGAAACTACAGCATAGTGAATGAGGTCATACACTCATTATAAAAAAAAGATATTTGACCAGCAAGAAACAACTATTCCAGAAATCTGCATAATAATATCTTTCAAGTTTAATTTATCAGACCACATGGTGGTGGCATATGGCAATTAGCATGCGCTTGTTTTAATAAGGCAAGGCATGGATCATGCTGGTATTTTTATTCTTGTATGATTTGCGCACCCTGAAAGGGAACACAAGAGACTCTAACTTTATGGAGACTGAACAACAGAGGCATAATTATTAACACACTAATGCACATGGATAAACACACGGTACACAATCCTGCAGCTCCTTCCCCAGCGTGCTCATGTTCTTTCGCACATAAAAGTGAAAACAAATTCATATCTACTGGACTTGGCAGAAAATCTACTACATTAAATCGTGTTATTTTTTTTACATGCAAAGAGGTTAGTCATTCATAACAGAGGTCATTCATATAGAGGTACAGTAGCAAAAGACTGTTTTAAAGGAGCACCTCACCCAAAAGTTAACATCTGTCATTATTTACTCATGTAAATTATACTTATGATACTTTTATGGTGCTCTTTTGCCCTTTTGAAAGCTCCAGGTCTCTTTTTTTTTAAACTGCATGGAAAAAAGCAAGATGTATGTCTTCTGTGATGCCTGTTAATAATTAACAATAATATTAATAATAATTGATTATTAATTCTTATTATTAAAACTATGCTTAATTGTGGGAGTAAAAATGTCAAATATCAAGGGTGGAAAATGCTTGTGCAAAAGTAAACCCTAACCTTATAAACAGACTTAGAAAAACATTGACTATTTATGATATGGGCTCTTTAAGATGTCTCCCTCACATCCTCGATATTATTATTTTATGACAAACGCCTAGACCACAGCTCACATGCTAATTTGAAACGATCTGCTGCTGTAGGTAAATGAGCAGACAGTTCATTTATAATTCTTCGGACGTGACCAAAGTATTCATTAAAGAACCACAGGCTTATGAGCTCTCTCCGGCACATGAATACAGGTCTTGTTTTAGCCGGATCCACAGAACTGATCAGTCCGGGCCTGAATGCGGCTCAGCTGGTGGAACGCGGCTTAGCAGAAGCGAATCCCTGTGAATAAACACTCTTCCTCGGAATCTCAAACTGGATAAACTGTCACCTGAACACACACCTACACAAGCTAAAGAGGAGGGAGAGACTTTTCTCTGCAGTGTAATGCTTTGTGTCACAGTATGGCATGACTGATGCCTTGATTTGGAGCTGGTATATCCGGAGCACTCTAGAGGCGCTGGCTACGAGAGACATTCATTACAACCAGAGTGATTGTAGAAAAGATAACAGCAGCCAAGATTATACGGCTAATCGTTCTCTGACAGGAGGCAGCAGAAAGATGAGAAAGGAACCAACTTTGTTGTCACCAATTACAGTCTTTCTATGCACTGCTGCTTCCTGATGTTTGAGAACCAAACAATGACCGTTCAGCCTGAGAGCAGCAGAAAATCATCAAGACAATTTAGGTAAGAAGTATTATTGTCTTGTTTTTCTGTAAAACATCTTTAACAATTAGATCGATTTATTTGGTGAATGATATTTCATGTTAATATTTTTCACTTTTTATTAATTTATTCAAGCATCTAAAGATTCGAATACAAAGATGTTTTTGATTTTCATATTAAAATTAATTTTTGAGAGCATAAAGTCAAAAACGTCAAGGTGTTACAACTGTCCTGATACCAATATAGAGAAAAAAAACACTTTTTAAAAGAATGACATTTTTGCAAAGTATTTTGTAATAGTCTTTTATTTTTATATTTTTTAAACTGCTTCAGTATTAATATTTGAAAAATGTTTGTCTGTCAAATTAGCAAGTGGTGTAACTAACATACAGAAAAATAATGAAAGAGGAAATGACATCACAGAGAGGTCCCTGAAGACCCTCATGACTGTGTTTCAAGTTTAATTAGATATATTTAAAAAAAACATTAAAATAACAGATATTTTGAGTTTTGAGAAAGGCCCCTGAAAAGTAATATTACTTTTAAATGAATAATTCTTGATAACTGTAAAAATGTGTTTTTCTTGAAATATATACATATATGAAAAAAAATATACGGAAAATACTCATTAGTATGTGTATGATCACATGCAATCAAGGTATGGTGTAGAAACTAATGAACACTTTTCTTTTTTTTTAATGGACGCTCTTACTTCTCATTAACCCCAAAAGCAAAACTGCAAAAAAAATATAATGACTTATTTTCCATGAACATGCAATTAATTACGTTTATTTTTCTTACCCCATTGTCAAATTAGGGATAAACAAACAATATTTAGTGAGGTTCATGTCTAATCTGACAACAGGGTAAGAAAAATAAGCATAATTAATGGCATATTCTCTGAAATCATTACTTTTAATATCGCTCACTAGTTTTTAGACTTTGTTTTTAATTGGAAAAGCTTTTTCCAGTGTAACAATAATAAAACTAAAATAATAATAATAATTGACCAGAGCAGTCTTTTCAGCAAAGAAGGAAACACTGTTCTTACCTTTCTCCAGCGTGGTGATCCCCATTGAGGCCTGCCCCAGTCCCGTCTTCCTCTCCCACTTGCCCTCATCAGGGTGATACACTTCCACCGAGGCCAGCGGGCTCTGCTGTGCATCCATGCCTCCCATGAGCATCAGCTGGTCTCCGACAACCACGGCGGACGCCCCGGCCCGAGCGGTGGGGAGAGGGGGCAGCTCGCACCAGCGCTGGCTCTCCAGATCCAGCACCTCGGCTGAGTCCAGAGGGAGGCCGTTCTCGCTGCAGCCCCCCAGCACATAGAGGCGTCCGGCCCAGAGCACAGGCGTGCAGTACACCCGCTGCGTGGCCATGGAGGGGAACACCTCCCAGTACAGAGACTTCACCGGGCTCAAAGCCATCTCGGGGATGGGCATGGCTCCAGGACGGCACGCCGGCAACAGAGCATGACACAGGCACGGAGGGGGAGGGCCGAGGAACGCGAAACTCAAGGCAAATGCATCAACGATCCACCAGGTTAGAGAGCAGGAGAGGCTGCAACTGTCAGTCTGCCAGAGACCTCTCTCGCTGGTGGGGGGAGAAGAGCGTTTCCTTCAGCGCTGTCTGTGAAGAACTAGCCCTCACTCCCTCTTGATGATTTATTCATTTTTGTTGCTGCTCTTAAAAGGTGCATCAGGCCCTTTTAAGTCTTTCCTGTCGTGTTCCACAAGCCGTGCAGTTGTAAAAATATATGGCAAGAATGTGTAACCCCGACACGAAATAAACTAATTTATCCACGTGGAACGCCGCTCTGTAGTCCTGCCAAATGTGTCGGTGCGACCCTCATGGCTGCCGCTGTAAGGAACAGGAAAAGAGAGACAGTAACAGAGCAAGCGCAAGATAAAAGACAATATAATCCCGCTAATCAAAGAGAAAATTCCCAGCTTGCCGAAGGCTGATGTGTGGACGGAGGCAAGCTGCTGGTGGAGCTTGTGGGGCTCATTTGATCCGCTCCTACACTTATTCAAATAAACTGTATAATTCAATGGCCAGAGCGCTGACATTTACCATTCACTATTTACTGCCAAGGGCTCAAGGGTAGACGTACGTGTGTGTGTGTGTGTGTGTGTGAAGGTGTTTGGCCACAGAGCAGCAGTCTGGCCCTCTCCAAAGGTCACTGCGTCTGCAGGGACCAGTGGCCCTGGATAGTCACTGAACCAGGCTAATTTGAACCTGTGCATCATTAATGAAAGGCTTCATTATGGTGGGATGTGTGAATGGGACGTCAGTAGAGGAGAGAAAGAAAAGCACAAGAAAGGTTACAGACGTTACACTCAAAAAAAAACTTACTAGGTGCGCGTGTGAAAGAGAGCGGGATCTCTTGGGCTTCTTTTAGGAAATCGCATAGGAAAAGAGAACCAAAAACATGAGGAAAGCAGATAAGATGTCTCTGTGCATCCCTTTAAAAAATGGCAGCGTATCTCCAGATGTAGAGATGCTTCCTCCGTGGTCTAAATCGGTTTGGCTGTGTAATTAAGATGCTGTGGATGTTGAGCTCAAGCCACATGCTACGACACACACAGTGCGGGAGGGCTAACGGCTCCAGACTGACTAAAAATTATGCAGAAAAACATCAGTTTTATCTGGAGCCAAAGTGCTGCCGCTGGGCGCTCTTACTGAGTACGATTAGTCCATATCATGTGATACCATCAGGCTCTTCTTTGGGTTTAAAGATAAAGGGGCAGTTTTGTAAGTAAAATTAATCCTGTCGGTCAGCTTTTAGTACACTTTCCTTGGCTTTTCGTCCATGTAGAGAGAAAAGACAGACGCCTAGCTCTCATTTCCTACAGATGATGTCATGAACATGGGAAAAATCCCAGCTGTTTAAGCTCTAGTTTCCTTGCTGTAGACTTTAATCCACATTGAAGAAAGAGTCTCCTGGGATTTGTGTGAGATGAAGTCGTCACGGGTTTGTGCTGCCCGGTAGATCCGTGGAATAAACATCAACTCCTCTCTGCATTGCCTATAGAAAACACAGAGGAAGTTACAATAAACAAAACGAAGTAGTGGAAGAATGATGGAGGAAGAAAACAGAGGGAGAAAGAGGTAGAGAGCCAAGAAGAGGAGAAACAGATGTTTATGTTGTGTTTTTGGAAGGACTCCTATCTATAATTAGGCAGAGACATCATGTCTTGTATAAAGAGTCATATTGAGGGTAAAAATGCAGATGGAAACAAAACTAGAAGCATATAAGTCTGTGCTTACTAAAAAACTTTCAGAAAAAATAAAGACTATGGCATGTCTAAGCATCTTTTTCCTCTCCAGTGAGTGAATTCACTTGTGCTATTATGTTTTTAAAAAACCTTTTTGGACCCGGCGGTAATGGTGTCCTAACCTATGAAATTGATTTTCTATGAAGTGTGTGCTCACAGGGAGAAATTTCTGCACTCACTTCTCCACACTAACTTAAGGTGAGCTGTATTTAGACCCAGAGCCCTAAAAAGGTACGATTTGACAGAAACTTGTGTTTTTTTAAGGGTGCTGTATTATACCGAAGCAGGAAAAGCTGTTTTTGTACTTATTTTTTTCCATCAGGTAGCAACCATGAGAGACCCTGAGACAGGTGCAGTCTTCATTTTGGCATATTTCTTAATTTCAGACAGTTAGAGGCCCTTGAATATCCTCAGAGCACACAGCAAGACCACACGCACAGACAGCTGTTAAAGTTGATAAAATCCCCAATAAAAAAGAAATCAAAGAGAGAAATCGAAGCAGAAATCAAAAACAAAGCACAATTACACTGCAAAAATCATTTCCTTAATGGGTATTTTCATTTTGTTTTCCCATTAAAAATATCTAAACATCCTTGAAACTATTTATCAAAGGAGTTAAGAATAAGCTTAATTCAATGTTGATATATCAAGTCTTAATATCATATGCAAACTATGATTTATGTAAATATTCTAATTTAAAATACTAATTAAGAACAGATTTTGCAATAGGACTATGTGCATTTATTTGACAAATGGCAATCTTGTGGATAAATCCAAATGATAAAAGCCTGCAAAGGCAAAAGAGCGTCAGCCAGGGAAGAAAAACAGCATAGTGCTCATGTTTTCTGTTTCATATCCCTCCTTTACACTGCAAGGATAATGTCTGTGTCCTTGTTGAGCACTTGTGTGTGAACTGCAAAAACAAAAAATAAACACACAAAAAGATTCTTTCACTTATTAAACCTGAAGAGTTCTGAAGGCCAAGAGCAGAGCCATGACAGACAGACAGATAGACAGACAGACAAATAGATAGATAGACAGACAGACAAGTAGATAGATAGACAGACAGACAAGTAGATAGATAGACAGACAGACAAGTAGATAGATAGACAGACAGACACACACACACACACACACAGACAGACACAGACAGACAGACAGATAGACAGACAGACAAATAGATAGATAGACAGACAGACAGACGGCAGTGCTATTATCTGTTGGAGAACACGACCTGTAGGGAATCCAATGGAAATGTTTTAATTCATTATGATGCTTAATTAATAGGACGAATTACAATTGCTAAGCAGGAAAGGAGTCAAACTATAAGATGGAACATTCTGATCTCTTATCAACACAGTACTGAATGAAAAGATGGATTTGCCTTGGGCACAGCTGACAGTTTTCCAGAAACATACTGTTGGATGAATCAAGTATTCTGTACAAACAGTTCTTGGTTTTTAGCAGAGCCTCCATGTCTGCTTGGTAAGACTTCACTCAGTCTGCGCTGGAAGAGACACAGAGGCATTATTCTCTCTTAAAGATGTCCGCGCTTGAGCCCCAGATAACATTTAGAAGGCAGATCAGCCTTAATCCTACAACTTTACGATTGAACCAGGCTCAAAGAGTGCATTTTCTTTATCTGTTCCCATCATCCCTTCACAGTCTGAATTTTTCATGCCTGCTATCGCTTATGTTCATTCCAACCACATGTACATGCAATACTGGTCCTTTGTTTCCATTCTCCACCATCCTCTCCTGTCTCACGTCAGTCTCTCCCTTCACGCTCCCATTGACAGTCGTCGATCATAGGAGCCCCCGCATTTCTCAGGCGTTTAGCCTTCGGCACAAAAACATGATTACTTCTGCATGAGAGTTTCCCAGAGAGCCAGTGGAGCACTGAAGAACATGCAGCATGCATGCAACACCACACAGACACATGCTCAAAGGCATGAAACATACAGACTGCATTAAAGAGATATTTGACCCANGGATGTGTTCAAAATAGCAAAGCAACACAACACAGACACATGCTCAAAAGCATGAAACATACAGACTGCATTAAAGAGATATTTGACCCAAAAATGAAAATTCTGTCATTAATTATTCGCCCTCATATCGTTCCAAACCCATAAGACCTTCCTTCAGACCTTTGTACGTTTCTGGGTCTGGGAACATTTCAGTTACATTTGTGTTCTGAAGACGAATAAGGGTCTTATGGGTTTGGAACAACACGAGAGTGTGACAGAATTGACATTTTTGGGTGAACTATCCCTTTAATTTCTTCTTTAATGTCAGATGCAAAGGCAGCATGTCAATCTAAGACATGTTTGAAGCAAGTATACCCATGGTTAAGGCAAATATAACACAAAAACATTTAAATTGCTTCCTTCCTAAGGTACAGTACAAGCATTACAATGTACAAGAGTACCAAAAATGAAGGAAACAGAAGCAGTCAGCAGGAGAGAACTAGGTAAACAGAGCATAAGGTAAAATAAACAAAAATTTAGATATAATGGCCTGGGGATGCAGACAAAGAAAGAATCATTGTAAGAGAGTGTGAGTGAGTGAGTGAGTGAGTGAGTGTGTGTGTGTGTGTTAGCACCGCAGCAAATATGATCTGGGATTCCCTTGGTGAATCAGCTAATCAAACGATTTACTGCCTCACCGCTCAACGTCTCTACTAGTCTACCACCAAAGGCAGGAGACAAGATCCTGTATATACACGCTTGTTTTCCATCATTTTGAATTGACTTGTTTTTATACTGAGCAAATTATATTTTCTGTCCCCTAAAACCTAAACACTGACACAAACCTTTTTGCATTTTTATACTGTCATTAAGTTGTTTTCCTCATGGCAAAATAAAACAAACTGTGAAAACCATGACAATGGTTATTCATGAGTTATTTATTTAACGTAATTTATCAAATAATTTTAACTTTATTTTTGAAAAATCACATTCCAGTCATTACAGTGGAAATTCCAGCTGAAAAACTACACTACTCACGAATCCTCAGGGGAAAATGCTGCCAATCAGAGAACTGCAGCAAACAAACCAGGATAAAAGTGTTACTTAATACTAAATGAAGGTAGCCCCACATTCAACTACTTTAAAAATTAAAAAAATATATATTAGTGATCAACCATTGTATCAGCCAATCTGTTTTTAATATCTGGAATTTTTAATTATTTTTTTCTGTTTGGCTTATAAGTGTTACAAGTCACTTTCATTTGGAAAGCACAAAGAACCCAACATCTGACACCTAACAGTTTTCTCTAATAATTAAAAGGCAAATGCCATAATACTTTATTTATTCAGCAAACACACATTTTTAAGTCTTTTAATATCTAATAAAAATTTAAAGCAACAAACTTTGCAAACTGGCGAATCCAGCTGTTAGATCTTCTAGTGTGCATAACCTGCATAAAACAAGTGTACTCAGGAGTATGCATGAATTCAAGCCGTGTGAATTGGGATATATACTAAATTTTATATAGTTTCTGTTTCAACTCAAAATTTGTAATATTGTGATTCATCTAAGAACTGGTTTGATTTATGGTTCTTTCTGAAGATGAAATCCATATGGAAATAGGAAAAACACTGCAAATGCTTCTGAAAAAGTGCGTGGTCACTGTTCCGCCC
>SCHK01059158.1:0-17315 GCA_004124795.1 Poropuntius huangchuchieni
CCCAACTATTTTGAGACCTGTAGCAGGCATCAAATTTGAACAGAGATAATTTTGTGCATAAAATTGTAATATTTCTCAGTTTAAACATTTCTTATGTTATTTATGTTCAGTTGTGAATAAAATATTGGCTCATGTGATTTGAAATTAGTTTACTTTTCATTTTATTTAAATAATAATAATAAAAAAAAACGTCCCAACATTTTTGGAATTCAGGTTGTACATTACTATTCAAAAGTTCGGAGTCAGAGAATTTTGTCTTTTTTTTTTTTTAATTAATACTTTTTTCAGCAAGGTGATAGTAAAGACTTTTTTTCTCTAATATTGTTAGAAAACATTTCTATTTTAAATATGCTGTTCTTTTTAACTTTTTATTCATCAATTAAATCAACGAAAAAAATATCACAGTTTCCAAAAAAATATTAAGCAGCACAACAGTTTCAACACAGATAATAAATCAGCATATTAGAATAATTTCTGAAGGATGGAATAATGGCTGCTGAAAATTCAGCTTTGCCAACACAGAAAAAAAATAACATTTATAAATTAGTGCTGTCAAACAATCGCATCCAAAATAAAAGTTTTTGTTACATTAGCATGTGTATATTTAAGAAAAATATTTTATGTTTATATATTAAATATATGTATATATAATAGAAAATATAAGAATATGAACATATATATGTATAATAATGTAAATATTTTAAATATATATATACTGTATGTGTGTGTATATAAATATATTAAAATAGAAAACACTTCTTTCAAATTTCACAATATATATTTACTGTTTTAAATAAATGCAGACTTGGTGAGCATAAGAGACTTCTTTCACAAACATAAAAATTAAAATCAATTTCAAAATACTAAAATATCCACAATAAAACAAATGTAGTGTAACTTTAACTGTATTTTTGTATGATCATCAATAGAGAAAGATCAGAGAGGTCAAATTAGACCATACTAACCAGCCAAAGCTTGACCTCTTAGGTCAATCAGATCAATACTCTTCAGTACAGCAGTTAGGATAAAGTACACAAGGATAAAGTACTCGCAACCCCGTTCCCCCCTTGTGGCCTTCAACGAAGATGAAGACAGCTCAGCCATTGGCAAGCCCTGATGATGATGATGCATTAGATTGCGATGGCATGAGGATTCCACATCTTAGGAGCAGATTTACGGCCACAGGGGCACGTCTCTAAAAAGAACGGCCGGTTTGCGGTGACACCTCTGAGACAAGGCGGATTAATGAGCTTTGCAGGCCACTGAGTGCAGTAATGGCCTGATATAATATGTGATATAAAAACAGCAACACCGAGCACTGTTTATCATACTGGCAGTGGCCCGCCACGCACTGTCAGCCATTAATAACTCTCAATTTTTGCTTTGCAGTCGTGTGGACCTCTTGTCGTCTGCCAGCATGCAAACAAACGGTGCTGTTCTGGCTTTTGTTTGAGGATGTATGGTGGTCTACTCTCAAGCTCGTGCCTGCATTTATTGGGCCATGGGTGAAATTTAATTAAACTGTCATGAACGACTGGCAACCCGCTGTGGTTATTTGCAGTTATTTTTAACAAAGCCCATCATCACCATATTAAAACAATGATGACACCCCTGCTGGAAAGACCTGCATAAATATGTTGTGGACGCTGATTCCCACCATGGGATGCTGGTGTGCAGGTGTCCCAGCCACGCTGCTTAACTAGCTTAACCAGAGAGGCTGCATTGAGGCAAAAAAATAGAAATGATTTAGATTCAGTAAACGCAGACTGTTCTGTCCCCGTTTTCTTAATTTATTTGTCATGCAGTTTTAAGACCTCAGAAAAATGCTTGTTTATACAATGACCATAACAACTGTATTTGTCAAATGTGCTGAAAAAAAGGCCTGGATCAGATCCGAGCATAACAACGGCTTGACAGTTCTTCAGTGTGAGAAGCTCATTGGTTTTTGCCAAGACTTAGTGATGAAGTTCCTTTAAGGCAAATCAGTACACTCTGAAGCCATATTTGTAACAACCCTGGGCCATGTGAGCGCCTATCAACTCCAATGGAGAAAGACTAAAATTTTTGTTGCGTGTTGAAATTGTGCTTCAATAATATTTCAAATCAATAATAAAATCTGACAATGGTATAACATAGTACATAGTGCTTCTGAAACTCATATCATGAAAAAAATTCATTAATATGAAATACATTTTTGCGTATTCTCTTTTCAGTAAAAATATTAGAAATCTCTCAAACGATTTCATTTTATTTGGTAAGCAAGGCTGCATAAGTTATTAAGACTTGCTTTCATATATTATGTCTAAATTTTAAGCATATTTTGACATTTTCTTGCTTAAGTTATTCTAACTTGATAGCAGGACTAATAATTCTTACAAATCCTAATATCTTATGCACTGCTGCTTCTCGTGTAAATTTATCTTGTTTCAAAGAATTTTAGTTATTTTAACTGGAAAATAAGACAATTAAAAACTCATTAAAATATAATGATATATATAATATAATATATTTGTAATGCACACATTAGAGCAAACAATTGGCTCTTTTAAGCTGGTATACTGAGAATTACAATTGGTAGATCTGGCTCATCTCCTTCCTCTCTCTCATCTCCTTTTTTTTTTTTTTTTTTTTTTAGTTTTGTTTTGTTGATGTATTTATCAATGACAGTATCCCTGTTGGAAATGAACAGCTTTATCCAGCCTAAGAAAGTTGCTAGTGTAAACTAGTCTCCCAGCCTTGCCAACAATGATACAAATTTAACTCATTTAGCTGCAGTCAAGCAAAAACCTGTAGTGCCAGGTAAACCAGTTTTCAAAATGGATCTTTTAACTGAAAGCCAGGACTTTCATTCCTATGTCATACCTTACAATTAACATGAAAATCATCTTGTGCCATACAAAACCCAAAACCAGAGACTAAATCAAGAAGTAAAACCATTTTAATGCAACATAGTCTGTATGGGTTAATTGAGTGTAACGAGAATACAAACGAGACTATAGACACTGTAAATTTGTGTTTGTGAGATTCTTACAATACAGCTGTTACAAGACTAGGAGCTGTGATTAAGTCACAAGTGGTTAAGACTTACATATTCAGCTTTACACCAGGGCCCATTCTCATTCAGGCTACTGTATAAAGAACATATTAAAGAACTCTGGTAGGGGAAAAAAAATTAAAAAAGGAGTCAGTGAAAGCAGTTTCCCAATTGTCGGCTTGACACAACCTCTGTGTGCAATGAGACACCTGCTGTGCATTACCCTTTTTGAGAGCGATTTGAAAAATATTCCCAAAGACAGCATTTCTTCAGCAAAAAGACGCTGCATGCTTCCCTCCCTCAGGCTCCGACGCACTTTCATTATTACAATGTAAATTAATTTCCCTTCATCATTAATGCATTGAGCTGCCAGCTTCCCTGCCCCTCAAAAGCAATTTCCATCCTGCATTGCTGTCCTTCACCTTTTCCTTTTGCACACATCTTTTCTTCTGACATTTAATCAAACCTGGCTTAAATGGGGCTGCTGAGTCCTCAGACAGATGGGCACGTGAAGACATGCCTCCTGTTAGAGAAGGACCCTTTGACATCATTAAGACAGTGACAGTCCAACAATGAGTCACGGTGTCCACTAGACGGAAAGGCGCGGAAGAAATGAGAGGAGAAGCCGGGGAAAGCGGGGCAGGCCAAGAGTTATTTTCACCTCTGCGTACCGCTCCACAATTGTTGCTCTGGCTCCCTGCAGCGTCCTCGCCGTCTGTGCTTGTTGCGAAGCGAGAAGCTGAGCTCACATTAAAAAAAAAATTCCCAAGGGGCTGGAAAGTTCCTGCACCTGAATCAGGAAAGCGAGTTCACGGCTATGAGGTCCAAAACCTAAGAGTATCTGTAAGTTAAAAAGTCTTAACCGCCAGTGATTTTACATGCCTTCCCTAAGGAAACTGGTTTCTGACAAGCTTCAAGGCACCATAATGCATGCTTAATGATCTAGAACAAATTTAAGAGAGCTTTAGACATTACTAGCCAAATATTTAATGACTATAATGCCTATCTCTAAGCTGAAATGGAGTCAAGTTGAAAAAAACTGTACATTTAAATTTAATTTACTTAACTACTCCATCAAGTGTAGTGGCATTGTGGGTTTCACATATTTAGAGTAGCTTTTGCTGTTTTATAATGGAAATTGATCTTGAGCCTCATTTGGATGCTGATTCCCCATTTATTAATTAATATTTTCCCATTGGTCCAAAATGTCAATATTCAGCATTCATCAGAGCTGCAGTGTGACGAGGCTGAATTCAGTTACATATTGATACTTTTCCGTCTGCCTTAAATAGTGGCATGCTTCATTAGCACATCTGTATCTATAGCATCGTTGCCATTAAAGATTTTAAGGAGCAGTTTGTTTGTTACATTACATTTACCACGAGTCTTCATACGCAGTCTAATGGTCTATAAATATGCAACGTTTGAATATTTTTCCATTCCAGTCTTTTTATGGACAGTTGAACTTGACATATGGAACAATACAGATGACTCAACCAGACCGGGTCATAATGCACCTTCTGCCCATTTCCGGATGGATTTTCTTTGGCATATTAAGGGTTGCGCTAAATATGACTACTGAGGTCAGAGCCATCATGCCCTCATCAGGAGCACTCTTGACATGTTTTTGTGCTTAAGGTGACCCAAGTTTGAACCTCCTTTGCAATCCCGTCCCCCTCTCTCTTTCCCACATGGCTTCCTGTCTATTCTATTCTGAATGCAAAACACTGCAATGCAAAATCTATTGGGGATGACACACAGTGGAAGAATTGAGGAAATAGAGAGAGAGAGAGACAGAGAGGGAGTACAGTAACAAATATAAAACTGTATTTTCTTCAATACTTCAAACACTACTAATCAGACGCCATTTTCATTTTTGCATGCCATGACTGTGCGATACACTGCAAAAATGAATTTTCTTATAGCATTTTTGTCCTGTTTTCCAGTACAAACATCTAAACATTCCTAAATCACAACATATTTACTTGAGAAGCAAAATGACTTTATCTGTCAGTGGGATAAGAAAAATAAATTTTTCTTACCCTATTTACATCTGAAGTACTGTAAATGCGTATTGATTTAAGAATGTTTAAATTTTAGTGCTGGAAAACAAGACAAAAATATTAAGTAAGAAAATCATTTTTGCTGTGTGTGGTTTGCCGCCTTCAAACATAAGCCAGATAAAGGCATTTCGGTAGACAGACTATGACGCATTTGGATGCGCTTTGTTGCCTTCCTACCGTTAAGAAGGCAGTGTTTTTCAGCAGTCAGACACATCCAGTGTGTGAAAATGCACAGGTGGTCTCAGTAATGAGGTAGAAATGTAAGAAATGTAAGTACTGACATTCTCAAGTGAATCCCAACATGAGCCCCTACTCCTGTCATTGAAGAGACCGATCTATTAAGATACATAAGGTGCATGTGGGTGAATGTTTCTAGGTTTGTTTGAAAATCAACAAGAATTACAGGTTAGAAGACTCTGACATCTTCTCTAAACCTAGACAACCCTCTTAGTGATTCTCAAGCAGAGTTGCTAAGCACAAGCTTTCACTACGCAAGTGCGTTTAGCTTGTTGTGACATTTTCAAGCAGATAGCCACACTCTCTGAAACTTAGGCAGATAATGATAAACAAGGATCGTGACACTTTAAGTAGGTGCCTGCGCTCAGTTAGGCATCTTTAACAGTTCTTAAGGCTATTTTGAATAAGGCAGCATTACAGACTGACAATATTCTCTTATTTATAATGCAAATCCATCTCGGCTGAGAGGTAAATTATCTGGAAGCGTTCGCCTGCTTGACACTGATGTAATTCGGTGAAAAATTCTGCATGAGAAGACACAGCCTTGCTCCACTCAGTCTGGGGTGTCAGAGAACGGAGGACAAGAAGGAGGGGGAGGAGGAGTAGGAGGAGGAGAGTGAGATGGGATGGATTAATTTAAAAGCAGGTTGGTCAGCTCCTGACAAGCTTGGCTGAAGATATGCAAGATCTAACACAATGCGCCCAGGCTCATCATCCATCATCACCGAGCACATCAGGCATGAGCAGAAATGGGATCAAACTTAAAAGGTCCACCGACAGCATCCGCCCGCCCAATATGGGATTCTCTCTTCCCCCCCCACCCCCACCCCCACCCCCACCCCCCGACCACGAACCTCAGAGCTCAAGGCCCAGTTTACTTTCTTTTCTTGTATAGAGCATCCATTTACAGCATGGAAGCTTTTCAATGGAGCGAAGTATTCAAAAACCGTTTGACCTTCCCCTGGTGACCTGCGTGTGAGTATGTGTGTTACCAACCAAGGCGCTACTTGTAAGCGTAGCCGCGCTTGTCTGCTGCTTCATTTAAAACACAGAGAGTCAGCACAAACGTAACAAACCCGCGTCTCTTGTTTTATTCATCACTGCAGTAGAAGTGGGTGGCCTGGAGGACAAGAGAGTGGGGGAGCAGAGGAGATGAAAAAGCAAGTTCTCCCAGCCAGCAGGCTCTACACAAGCCTCAAGTTCTCCACTCGCCCACAGTCTAACAGCTTTGCAGCTCCACATTTAAAAATCAGAGCAATCCGCTGGAATTGAGGTCAAATTTATAGTGGACAAACAAGGAGGAGGTGTAAAA
This sequence comes from Poropuntius huangchuchieni, assembly GCA_004124795.1. Classification (NCBI taxonomy): domain Eukaryota; kingdom Metazoa; phylum Chordata; class Actinopteri; order Cypriniformes; family Cyprinidae; genus Poropuntius; species Poropuntius huangchuchieni. The sequence goes on from SCHK01059158.1 coordinate 6,647, forward strand.
CAACATTCTGGAGATGAAAACGAATTCTTGCACATACGTATGAATAAAAAATACACACTGCAATTTATACATTTATAAATTATAATTTGTGCTCCAAAATATTTAAACATTTAAAACAAGACGTATTTAACTGTTAATTTATCCCTAAAAAATATATATCACAAAAAATATAATATATTCATTAGTATATAAATATACACTGTAATATTCATTTTCTGAGAGAGGAAGATAAATAAACTTCATTTATACTCTACTGATCAAAAATTTGTGGTCTGTAAGATTGTTTTTGTCTATGTCTTTTATGCTCACCAAGGCTGCATTTATTTGATCAAGTATACAGTAAAGCAGTGATATTTTGGAATATAATCACTATTTAAAATAACTAATATTTTATATGTTTTCTATATAAATAGAATTTATAATGTAGTTTATTCCTGTGATAGCGGAGCCGAATTTTCAGCAGCCATAACTCCATTGTTCATGTCACATGATCCTTCAGAAATCATTCTAACATGCTGATTTGGTGCTCAAGAAATATTTACTAATTTTATTAATATCGAACTGTTAATTTCTGTTAATGTGAATAAAAGTTGATTAAGACTCTCCACCCTCTCAAATGACTACTTAATGGGCCTGACACCCTTCAGAAGCATTTGTTGACACACTGAAGTAGCTTACTCTCATAGAAGAGCACTTAATTTGACAATTTACTTAACAGAAAGCTAAATCAGATCAAATGCTCTTGGTTACATCTAAAGTGAGAATGATTTCATGTTACTCAACTGAGGGTGTGATCTTAGGCTTCTCAGCTTTCCTCAGCAAAACCTCACTGGAAAAAATGAAAAGTTCAACCCATTTCAGATTGCATATTTCACAAGTAATCATCATGTATTAGCGGTTCAAATTGCATGTGAAATTGTAATCTGAAACGTTAATCACTTGTTCGGCCACAGCATGCAATGAATTTGCTACTTCCATTGGATAAGGATCCTCAGACAAACACGCTTGCACCAAAACACAGAGAGAAATTAATGAATTCCCTTATTATGATAAATAAAGTAAAAGGGAAAACATGTAACATTTAATTAACAGACCAAATATAGATGCAGAATTTTTGTTCAGCCTAATGTCTTTTGTATAGGTCAGCATACTCTTTAAATGTCCTTTTCTCCATCTGTTTATAGGTCCATTTACATACTTTCCTTTTACCCAAGATAAATTTTATTCGTGCCTGTGGAAGCTCTCCTCATTGCAGCCAGCAACAATTCTTTTTTAACACAAAGGCAAAATTCAAGTCGCACTGAACATATACGGTCCTGTTAACAACGAACGCAAACATTCAGGTGAGGTTGCTTTAGCAGCCAGCCAAGAGCTGGAAAAAATGATGAAAGGGACGGAGTGCTTAGCATAACAAAAGTCAAGCATTTACATAAGCATACACTGCTTCTGTACGGGGATATTTCTGTGTAAACAAGGAACAAAAACATCATTGTGATGAGAAATGACATTGTCAGCTCGAAGAAAAAAGATGAATCCCTGCCAATGTAACATTAGTTTTGAATGAGCCTTGCTGAACTAATACTTCTTGGACTGATATACAGAGATCAAAGAATTGACATGAAGTTTGGAAACTTCTGGACTGCATTTTGATGTGGAAAATGGTGCACCAATTTTTTTTAAAGGAGGGCATGTCCAAACATGTTTGAGAACAACAGCATTACTGTATAAGCATAAAAGTTTTACTTTACAAGTATTGCAAGTACTGTACACAAAATGCTAGTTTTGTATTTTTAATAAATCATTTATGGAGCCAACACTACTAAAATACAAAATTGTGTGTACTTACTGTGGGGAAAATCTGCAGAATTGGTTTAGCTTAATTATGGTGAAATGATAAATGGAGCAGAGACTGCACTCTGTTTGTTTCAGAAAATATTATTAAATTAGTCAAATGTTCTTTTTTTTTTGCAGAAGTGCCGATTTAAAATGCTAATTTATTTAGTATCATGATTTTAAATAAACCATAACAGTTAAGCATGACTCTTGACCTGTTTATAAATTACAAATTAAAGAATTTTCCTATCATCAGAGCATTTTAATGCTCATTATCTTACAGTACATAAGAATGCTAATCACATCATAAGTTTTAATTGACTGACTGCCAATTGTCAATGTCTATAAAAATATTTGCAACTGTAATAAGGATTTCTGTGGTTACAGACTTCATACACTTACATTCATCCAGAAAATGTTCCACGTATTAATAATCCAACTTATAAAACTGCATAAATTACAACTTTAATAGCGTGACATCTCATACTTGTTCATTATTTAATCCAGTCACAAGTTCACCTTCCTGCAGCTTTTTTTATTATTATTATTATTAGGTGGTACGTGTGTCAACAGATGATGCTGTGAAAATCTCTTGTGTGTGCACCGAATGCCTTCCGAGCAAAATTTGTGCAAACGTATGCAGGCTGGTTATCCCTTTGAAGAAGAACATGTAATCCTTGAATGATTAAAATACTGTCATGAGCTTCAATAACAAAGACGTTAATGGGGGGAGAGGCTTTTGTAAGAGGAGGGATAAGCATGCTCTCATCTTGAGAACCGATGTATCCATACAGTGTGTTGTACTATTGTACTGTTTCCCCCGAGCTGTCAGGAAACCTGAATCTGGGCTTGTCTTAGAGGTCCCAGTTTTACAACACTATTACAAGATAAAAATGCCATCTGTTTCAAACGTTTGTTTGTTTGTTTGTTGTTGTTGTTTTTCTTTGGCACGCACACCATCTAATGAGAAACGAGTTCATTCATTTATCTATGGAATAGCACAGTGAGACAAAAGAAACTTTTATGAACAATATCAAGTTGGCTAGCAGGTTGCACATCTCAATAAAAATACGTATGGATCAGTTTTGGAAAAGAGTAGCCAACTATAATATGTACACTTTTTAATAACTACATAGGAGAAAGAAGAGGGCTGTATAGAATAAACCAATTCACTACAATAAACAGACTTTTCAACATTAAATTTGCGGAAGACTGTTAAGGACAAACTAATTTACTAGAATCAATAGTACTTTTGGGAGCTAAGTATAAGAGATAGAGCTCTAGCACTAGCCAATTTCTCTAGAATGAACTAGACTTTCCAACACCACAGGTGAAAGGGTTATTTAAAACAAACGGATTTACTAGAATTAATCAAGTTTTCCAACTTTGAAAAAGAGGACAGTTTAGAATGAATCGACTCACAAGAATCAATCTGATATTTTAGCGTTACACTTGAAGTTGCATGCAGAACACAACATTACGTTAAAAAAAAAACAGATATACAGTAGCATGTGGTTGCTTCGGAAAAGTGTAGCTTGTTAAAGGGATAGTTCACCCAAAAATGAAAATTCTATTATTAACTACTCACCCCCATGGCTGACCCTCCCATAGACAGCAAGGATCCTTACACGATCAAGGTCCAAAAAAAGGAGCAAGGAGATCATTACAATAGTCTATGTGACATTAGCGGTTCAACCGTAATTTTATGAGAATAGCTGAGAATACTTTTTATGTGCAAAGAAAACAAAAATAACGACTTTATTCAACAATTCGTCTCCTCCTCGTCAGCCTATAGCGCCATTTTGGAGAGTATCACATATGTATTTTGTTTTCTTTGCACACAAAAAGTAATCTCGTGGCTTTGTAAAATTGCGGTTGAACCGTTGATGTCACATGGACTATTTTAACGATCTCCTTGCGGGGGTCAGAGAGCTCTCGGAATTCATCAAAAATATCTCAATTCAGGTTCCGAAAATAAACAAAGTTCTTACAGGTTTGGAACGACATGAGGGTGAGTAATTAATGACAGAATTGTCATTTTTTGGATAACTTTCTCCTTTAATGGAAATATTATTTTAAAGGAATTTACACTATTGAAAAATGTAGTAAAGTTACTAAAGTAGTTTAGTACACTACAAAAGACAAATTACACAGTATGTTTTTTTACTTGTTGGTTGGTTTGGTTTCTTTGCTTTTTTTTTTTTTTTGGGATTGAACAAGATGTGCAAAAGTGCCCACAAGAGAAAAATTACAGCACACAAACCACAAAACACACATCTTGCAGTTTGAGCTTCAGGTGTCAGACCCTGTGAACGTACACAAAAAGCTTAAAGCTCTGACTTTGCCCAAGGCACCTGAGGCTGTTTGTGCTGAAGTGAGCTATCAGGGCAGAGTTCATCCTTCCACGGAAATGCCTGAAAGCTGCATGCCAGAAGTGTTCAATAATGAACACACTGTGGGTTGTAGCACCACATTTTAGTCTTTACCACTCTCTATTTCCGTCTCCGCAAAATGTCAGTCAGGCCGCTTGCAGACAGGGTTATTTCTTGATGCACATCTAAGAATAAACAAATAAAAACGCGATAATCAAATCGTTGAGCTCCCGCCCACCTTTAAACACTCTTTTCCGACTTTCAATAACAAGTTGACGTGTTTCACAGCGAAGCACATATCTGTGGCGCAATACATCCGAGATATATGGGAAATGTCATGTCGCTCGGAAAAAACGAGGGAGGATAAAAGGAAGTCGGAGAGTTTTGTGCTCCTCTGAAAGCAGAACCCACCGGAGCTGGTTTGTTCTCAGCTCAGGTGGGAGTGAATTGCCAAACCTCCGAATAAAAGCTCTATCTGCCATTGACAGGCGTGATAGAATACTGCTGAGTGTCTCACCTCCAAATGGTGTCGGCTCACGCCTTTTATCCGACACTGTTAGCACGGTGAGATTTACACATACGGTGCAGCGCTCCTTAAAGATTCTCTATGAAACAGATGGAGCCAGACTGCCCTTGGTCTCTCAGTCTTCCTCTTTGAGGTCTCCCAACTCGCTTTAATCATATCCAGCTCGAGATCAAATGGTGCACATGGATCGCAGCAGCTAAGTCTCACTGTAAAGCACTGGCAGAGTGTCAGGACCAAACATGATCCTCATTAGAGTAACTAATACTCGGAAATGATTCCTATATCCCTCCCTGGCACTGAATGTATTTGCACTGTGTTGTATAGAGCAAACATGTTCACTGCGTTGTATAAGCCTGGCAAACCGCACATGTGATATATAGCACGTGTAATGTCAGATTCAGAAAACGCTGATGCCTCAGTCACTACTACAGGGAATTGCACATGCTTTGGCCTGGAGGAGACAATTGAGAGGGAAGAATGTGGAAGAATCTCGCAACTTAATATTCCGCACGAGAAATGCGCTCTACATCACGGCCACAGAGGGATTTTACAAATCAAGCCCACTTTTCTGCATTCTAAACAGCGCTAAGGATCTGTTAAAGCATCTATCAACGTAATACGAGGTTAATGAGGTTCCTGTATTCCAAAGACATTATAAATATCTGCCTCATCATTCAAAGCAAGCCAGCATGTAGAGCTGCATTCTGATATCCATGCTCGTGACTTTAAATGCGGTCGTGCCGAATACCATGGGGACCCCCTCCTAAAGCCTGTGGAGGAATGAGCAAGATTCTACGACGTTAAAATGTAATGATATAAAGAAGGCGATTCATTTCATCCCATCATGCTATAGAGACTGTGACCCAGTTTTGGATATTTAAATGGGGATTTGATATGAAGGGGCATATTAATTGGAACAGATGCCTTCTCAATTATTAACATCTCACACAGTAGGCATGTATGAGCTAAATCTACCCGTTGTACATCTCATTCTATGCTCAAGATGAGGTCTTAATCAAGGTCCAAGCAGATCACATCCTATTAAATGGTAATGTGAGCAGAGGGATGTTTTCCATTGAACTTTCTATTGACTATCCCTCTGGCTGCAGACGATCAAGAGAAGCCTAAAATAACAGAGGAGGAGTGGAGAACAGCTACAACAGAATGAACTCAGAACACTAAAATTACAGCAAAACTTTTTTCCCAACAAAGCAACAACAATTACCAGCAAAAATGGCCCAATAATAATAACAACATTACACAATAGTACACAAACTCTAATAAATATGATTAAAATTCTCTGTTCAAATCTTTATTAAATGCCATAAAAATAACAAAAAGTTTTACTTTTTTGGTACATGGCGACCCGAAATTTGTCTGCATTAAACATAGCAATAGCAATAACACAGGACTCTGAAGAGATATTTAGGGCTATATGTGCTAACAGCTCACGCCAGCCAAACCATCTTTTGGCGTTAAAATAGTACTGGTCAGGATTTACTACAGATGCGCAGTGATGGTTATAGACAGTTATTTTTGCACCTGACCTTATTGAATATGCATTTTTTAGGAGTTTCCCTTTCAGACGTAAAAATTTATGGGAGGAGAGTATTAAAATGCAACACGGTTTACCAACGTTTGCACTCATCAAATTATTTATGTTTGCGCCATTATATAATACTCGAAAAAAGTATGTCTTAAAGCAGGCGCTAATTTGCACTGCTCTTGGTACATTGCGTTGGTCATTATGAAAATAATGATCTGGCTCTGTCTGTGTTCTTTAATGAGCATATTGTTAGTAAATCACCCGCAGAATTTTCCCCTCCCATCGGCGCTGTTTTGGAATTGTGCTCTTGCTATAATTTAGTAAATCTGGCCCTTAATGTTGTTAAACATACCAGTTTGTGCATAAACTACTGTAGTCTTGAGAAACTAAAACAAAAACTAAATTAACTAATACTGAATAAATTGACTATAAAAATGAAAATATTAGGACAAAACAACTGAAAAGACAACAAAGGACATGAAAAATTAGAAACTACAAATTTAAACTGCATTTAAATCATTACCAAAAAGTGGGGGGAAAAAATAAAGCATAAACTGCTCATGTGAACTATCGAGACATCTTCTTGCTACATTTTCTACAAACAAACTGCAATGCAATACTGCAATTTTGCGACACTGCTATCGCCATTATCACAGTGGAGAGCAGAAAGAAGACCACCATTTGATGTCTGTAAAATGCAGCTTCCCTATTACTCCTAGCAACACATTACATCCAATATCACCGCCGGGATCATTCACATGGCCTGAGCGGGTAACTGCAGCCTTTATGTCTCCATTGACCCTGGAAGTTTAACACACAGACAACTTCAGGAAAAGGAAACGTTGCAAAGTTTGCAAGAGCCAAAATCCATCATTACATGAAAACAAAAACTTTGCCCTTCAGCCACATACCAGACGTGCTCTTAATAGCATTGCAAAACAACATATGGACATGTACACAATATTTAAACCCAACACAATGCTTCCCCTTGACCTCTGAGCCCATGCCTGCTGATTCTTCCCCAAATCAAACTGCTCGACCCCTTCCGCTCCCGCTGTTTCTCTGTGATTCACGAGCTCCCGCGTTTGGATGGAATAGCATTGGCATGTTGTCCGTATATCAGAGCCCTACTCCAGGGCTGAGTGGCAGGGTGGTAAATTTCCTTTATGTTGTCATTACTTACGGTGAAGAGCTTCTCGTATCAGCTACACCAGCTGCGTATGAGTTACTGCCAAAGATCAAACTCCATGACTTCTTCTTGGGGCTGAAATAGCCGGCATAATAACATGTTAAAGCAAGGCGAGACCGCTCAACAAAGAGTACTCCACCTAGATGCTATTACTTATTGTGTCTTGAGTCTGTGTGTCCTTGAGACAGAGAGTTTATCACCTAGCCTTGGGTAGATCCTCATAAAAACATATGGCAGAACACATTAAAGTGTCACTGAAAATGTACCTAAAGTGGTCTGTCTCTAAAGAGAGTCACTAGCAAATCAACAAACATCCAGACGTGCTTTTTTTTGTAACAACCAAGACCAACACTTTGTAGCTAGTTCTTAAAGTGACATTCCCTCTTCTTCATTTACAGTTTTTTTAACTTCTGTACAACGAAAGTTACAATATCTTCTTTTGTATTCCACAGAAGAACGTCATACAGGTTTGGAACATCATGAAGGTGAGTAAACAATGACAGTATATATTTTTGGGAGTCACTATCCGTTTAAGAACTTGGAATTCAGGAAAAGTACCTTAGAAAATTTAAAAGGCTGTTCCTTTCTAATATTGTGACAAAACGCCTGGCGTGAATCCCCCCTCCCAACACTCAACCTTACTTCTAGCACCTCTCATACCCCCCGTCCACGTCCGATTCCCCGCTGTGTGCTCTCTTCATTCTTCCCTCTCACTCCTTCCATTTCCTCTCCTTGTTCTTACAATGAGGACTCTTATCATTTGCAGTTTGGCTCCCACTGTGAGTGTGAAGGTCAGGTAGATATAAACGTCTCACATTTTCCCCACACAACCCTGCAGGAATCAGGTGGGTGTTTCTACCCCATGAAGGGGTTATTCTAGGTACGGTCAGACTGAACAAAATGAGCCAAATATGAAAACAGATCCAATTTTAAAATGTGTTGTAGGTTAATGGATTTTTTTTGTGTGTGAAATACAACACATTTTGTGAGTCCATGAGTGCTTGAATTTTTTACTTGATCTGAGAAAGTAATGAATACTAAGAAGTAATGAATGCATTAATGGTTAACATGTAATATTAAGAAGGAGTAGATACAAAACAAAAATAATGTATAAGTTAATCAACTGAGATTTCAAATATGCTTAAAACAGAGAAATGTATTGCCAAGTTGTGACTTTTTACTCCAGTGAATACCTCTGAGACATTTGTAAGGCAATTTAAAGTATTAGCAACCGAAAGTTGTTGCCTAGGGAAGAAAATGCTGTTCAGTACTGGGCCATGTTGTCACATTATATGGGTTAAATACCGTAGATACAGCAGTTCACAAGAAATGACAATTCTATCATCATTTACTCACCAAACGTGTATGACTAACTTTCTTCTGTAGAACACAAAATAATATATTTTGAAGAATGTTGAAGAATACATTTCTCAAAATACCTTCTTTGTGTTTCACAGAAGAAAGCAAGTCACACAGGTTTGGTTTAAATGATGTCAGAAGTTTCATTTTTGGTTCACTTGACATGTTTAATAGAGCCTGCCATTAAACAGCTATTTTCAGTATAGGCTTTTCATATATGCATAGTCTCAAGACATTTTTAACACATTCTTTTTTTAAAGACAGGTCAATCTTGCAGTTAAAATTGATTGAGTTAATCTGCAGAGCAAGAATTATTCAAAGTTGTCACGTGATTAAAAAGCCAGAGCAATCAAACAGCACTACTGAAGGGTACATCTGTGCCTTTTAAGAGAAGAGAATGATGTTTAAACCAGGACGTGATTATGCTGTGATCACATCTCATTTCATGTAAACCACATTCCCAAGAAAAGGTCAGAGATGCAGTCTCTCTAATATCTGTTTTGATCTGCTGCATTCTTTGATTCATAGAGAAGAGGAGATTTTGCGCGTAATCCACGATCAAAAGGGATCTGAGCGATTGGTATTACTGGGTAATACAAATATAAGGTAGGATTTAGTCTGTGTATTTGTCTGTTTTCCTACTGCGCAGGCTCTCTGTGAAAACCCATGAAAAGCAGAGTTTGAGTATAATAGAGATATTCCACAAATATCAGTGGTTTGCAGAGATCCGATCTCTCCTGATACCGGTGCTTAATCTTCCCCCTATCTGGATGCTTGTCAATACAAAACAGTTTTGCCGTTAGACAGCGAGCACAAACCGCTTTTCAATTATGCAGCAACCTCTGGAGCTTCAGGACCTGTGATACGAGGAGCTAATCCTTAAAACTCTTTAGCCACTTGACCATCGTTTGTTGCTTCAGAAAGACAGAGGCTGGTGCGATTGGTCTGTGATAAAAAATTCACTACCCGTTTACTCGAAAAATCTCTCGTCATGCATTATGTAGGACAGTGAGATTTCCACGCCTGGAGCCTCTCACCATGTCGCCAAGGCTGAGAAGAGAGCATCTGCTGCTGGGAAACTGCTGGCTACAGCCGCTGGAAAACTCTTCGCCCCAGTGCTCCTCATTAACCTTCAACAGCTCTTATACACTCGGAGGAGTGAGATCAGACGAACGCTGAGGAAATCTCCCAAAACTGACTGATTGGCTTTTTGAAGAGATATAACAGAATCGGTCATAGACCAAGGTCTTAATACAACACGGGGATCGCAAGTCAAGACGTTCGTGATAAATAAATAAGCATTTGCAACATCTCAGCGAGGACATGAATATCCTTTTCCTGAGGTTAGAAGAAAAGACCAATGAGATACAGCGAGGTCACCACCACGAATTTCCATCCGAGGGAGCATATCTCGGGGGCGGGAACATGTTTTCAACGTGGCTGAATTTAAGTCTTCTCAAGTGTGCGACCCAGGTGTCTTTCACCCCCCTCCTGTTTGTCATTTCACAATCCCACGCTGTAACCTCTGTCGGAGGGCTCTGTTTGGCCTAACAGCCGCAATAAGAAAAAAAATGAACAACTCTCCACCAAAGCGCATATACGAAAACACCGCCTCTGATGTGGAGGTATTACATGTTTTCTCATTTTTCATTTATGAAATTCTTGGCTTTCACACCAATGAGATATGAGGTGGGCATGGGGGAGGACAACAGGAAATCATTCCACAGGGAGGAAAAAATATGAGCAGGGACCGTAGGTACAGCCTTTTGTAGTATTATGAGATATGTTAATCCAAGAGAAGACAAGAAAACATATATATATATATATATATATATATATATATA
>SCHK01059249.1:215-14755 GCA_004124795.1 Poropuntius huangchuchieni
TATCACAGGAATAAATTATTTTTTTTAAAGTATATTAAAATAGAAGCCATTATTTTATATTGTAATAACATTTCGCAATATTACAGTTTTTTTGCATATTACAGTTCAAGTGCCACAAAAGTTCAAATGTCCTGAAACCATGCATAGACTCACCTAGGTTCATTACTGAAGTGAGTGTCCCGGTTTAGGGGTGGACAGGGTACTGCAAAAGGTGGGCTCTGGCTGTGGTGAGGGAGAGCCTGCTGGCTGGGGGTGGTCTTGTTCATTGAAGGCTGCCCATGAAGGAGATGCTGCCCTAATGTTGAGTTGGATACGGGAGGAGGAGTCTGTTCATGCAGGGGACGTGTCCCCATAGTGTTGGTGGGGACACATGGCGAGACAGGCGTTGAGGGAGGAGTCAATGGCTTGAACCCAGCTGTGGGCTTCCTTTCATAGGCACTGTATTGAGGAAGACGAAGACAATTAGTCATCGTGCTGACAAGAAGATTTCAATGACACTGAAATGGATATTTAAGAAAGTACCTGTAGCTGTAAAGGCACTTCTCTCCATACGGCATGGGACTTCTATCCTGGCTACAGGGGGAAAGCTCTTTGGAGGGACTCAGTTCACGTTTGATCTTCACCGGTGGTGGGCCATGAAACATCACTGTGAGAGAAAAGAGCAGAAGGAGATGTTTCTAATGAAGAAGAGCGTCCAATCGAACACATCAACAGAAGTGCAGTGAAATGCCTCAGAAGAAGATTCTTCTCCACCATTAAACCGCCATATTTCACGGGTAATGACAATCGACTGCGAGGCATAAAAGCTCTTCGTTCTCCCCATCAGTATCATGGAGCAGAACAACACATGCAATCAAAGCGCTCCCCTCAGATTTCCATCATAGCCGAGTCAATACTCATGAATCAGTGTGGTCGTAATTCAATGATTGTGAATGATTTTCCTCCCCACACTGTAACCATTAGCCCTGGATCTCTGCATCAAGCTCTCATATCCGGCGCCACATAATGGCCAACGCAACTGGATCCACACGAGTCGAGCCAGATAAATCACCCAGACTGTACTTAAGACAAAAGGTAGGCACGTGAAAGCTCAAAGCATTTGTTAAAGTGTTAGTTCACCGAAAATGACCACATCTGATGTGCTCTATGTGATTAGTGATTATTATACGTGAACAAAAACCTGTTAAAAATGAAAATCTGTTCATCAGAAGACTTGGGTTAAACTGCTCTATTTATGTGGATTACGTCTCTTAATTAACTTTTTACAGCATTACATTTTTTGTGGGGTGAACTTTCAATGGAAGGACAGAAGTGAGAAGATTTTCTGCTCTGTGGCTGAGTTTATTTCTATAAAAAAAAAAAAAAAAAAAAATGGGCCACTGCCCATTGATGCGGTACTGGGAAAGTGTAGGAGGGCATGGGGTGCCATGTGACGTCCAGATGACCACTGGATACTAAAAAGACTGTAAGAAAAGTTTGCACTGGAATGCCACAATAAGGAAACCTATGGCTCACATTCAAAAAGTGCCTGATTTTTATAAACGGCATGTCAGAAACCTTCATTCTTAAGCTTTTCAGTAACATGCAAAACTGCACCCAAACACATGCCCTTGTACACACCCTGTCTCCTAGCCTCAACATCAGACGAAAACAAAAACAAACTTCAGAGACAAAACGGGGGAAAAATAACATAAAATGCTCTGCCGAGCGTTCCTCAAGTATTTCCTTTGGCTTTGATTCCTGTGGCCAGGCTCTAACAAATTGGGTGCGTTTGGACTGACAACCCTCAATGAAAAGAGCTTCAGTAGCTGTGGATTTGGTGGGTTTAGGTAGGCCGTGAGGGGAAGCCTTTTCCTCTCCCCCTTCCCGCTGGAATCCGGTCCATTCCAGAGGCTGAACAGAGTGCATGAAAGTGTGAAATCTGATTATGAGCTTGGATCATGTGATGCTGATACCAATCGGCTGATTTCACTGAAAAAATAGGTAGTTGTGGGGGTTCTCGCTGAGAGGATTCAGGCAAGAATGAAAAGCGGAAAGACTATTTAAGCCCTAATAAATCAAAGCACTATTGGGTTGAGTGTGTGGGGATGTTACACCACTGACCAAGTTAAAGAGCAAATCAATTACTTTAAAAGTTAATGCACGCTAAAATATCTAATATGCACTATAATAAGAGCTCCATTTGCGAGTATGACCGCTGGCATCTTCAACAACTCAAATCAACAAGATTGTCTGGCCACTCGACACCATTTTTAGTCTAAGATCTCCTTTGTTTCCCATGAAACTTTGGCTTTAAATTTGAGCAAGAGATGAATAATAAATAGCTCCAAGAGTTCAGCCTCTGCCGTTTTCCCTAGCCCTCTCTGGACTGCATCCAAAGTACACTGCCAAGGAGAATAAATAATACATCTCAAGGTACTCACAGCTCTCCGACTGGAAATCTGGGACAAACTGTTCATCATCGGGCACCTGAGCTGTGGAGAGAGATTGGAGAGCATGAAAGAGTTGCAAACAATGCTCCCTGCTGATAAACAATCCGCGGATCAATGTCAATTTGTCAGACAACGTTTATTTTTGTATTTTTTGTTCATCGAAAAAATGAACAGCCATCTCAGTGCCAACTTTTTGGACACTGCTGCAAAGCTAGTGCAATGGAGCAAATTAAATGTCCAGAGCGTCATGAAAAATAAACAGCAGCTGGGACAAAGTGTATCACTTAGAAATTATATATTCCACATGCATATAAGAACTATTCATGAGAGTGAAATATAAATGTTAGCTGCATGACAAAGCAAAAATGACATGCATGAAAATAAAATGTTACAAACCTTCTGCGATCCAGATCTCTTGCAGCTGGCTGAGGTCCTGGAAAAGTTCTACGGATGACAAGCAAAGAAAAGACAGTCTAAGAGCATGAAAACCTGCTATGATCCAAGTATTTGATAAATGAAAGGCAGCCTTCAACAATCACAGCATCGATCAAACTACTGCTCTCTCGCTGTTAATGCATTTCAATAATCAGATCCATCTGCTAAACATGCATTAGTCATGTTCATTAGGTTGAAATTACCCTCTGTGTCCTGAGCGAGTTCAGTCTCCACTAACTTTCTTTTTCTGTCATTAACTGCTCGGCTGTACGGTTCCTCCACTCGTAATGACTTTTGCTGTGGAAAAACACTTATGGTTAGTGTTGCCTAATTTAATGCTGAAAAACAAAACACCATTAGCTTTATGCATCTACAGAAAAGCAGAAATTTACTTACATTAGGTGGGACCATAAATGGTACTTGCTGGTCATAAAATCTGTCCATGTCACCTGGGTCTTCAAGAAAGCTCCCAGAAAAGGGTCTTCGCTTAAAAGCGATCGTTATATTGACCTCTCCGGGTCTTCTGTTTTCTCTAATAAAAAAATAAATAAATAAACGGATGAATCATGCAGTAGATCTACTGGACAGTCAAGTGTGTCCCACATCAAAACACCAAGCCCTGCATACAGGCATACAAAAACCTCAGATCCATCTGATCCTATGTATTCATCCTCCCCCTTCTCTCTCTCTGTTACCCATCACAACATCCCTCCTGACAGAGCGTATGTGTAAAGACAGACACACACACACAGAGAGAGAGAGAGAGAGAGAGAGGAAAAGGGAAAGAAAGAGCGCTGCGTAATGCAATCCACAGTAGAAATGAATGTAAATCTTACATAAGCAAAGCCAACCATCTGTGCTGCTGATTAGACTATGAAAGGAATCGTGAACATATGAAGATAAACTGAGAAAAATGGAAAGCATACATTTCGTGTTATACTACATTGACATTCCACTTATATAACTAGTCCATGAATAAACATTGAAAAATTGAATTGCTGGCCAAGCATCTATTCTGAGGAACACTGGATACTAACTTACTGGATCAACTGCACACTTGGAAGGGGCGACTGTGAGGATCATGCCAACTTTTCTTGTGATGCTTCTCAGCAAAACAACAGCTCTTTACTTCATACTATAAATGGTTTTTTTAATGTTTATAGTGTAATTATATATGATTTTATTATTGTTTATTGTTGTAGGTGCTTTTATGTTTTATTATTCTGCCCTTTCTTGTGATGCTGTTCCAATAAAACAACAATTCCTTACTTCACTGTTCATGTATAAAAATACTTGTAAAATGTTTTACTTTTTATGAGATGTTTGTGTGTGTGAGCATATATATATATATATACACACACACACATACACCTTATAAAATGTAAGAATTTTATTTTTAATATTTATTTACCCGACATGTACACATACAATGAAATTACATATTAATGTGAGAAACTATGGAAGTCTAACTAATGGATTTAAAAACGCTAACAACTATCTGCTACCACGAGAGATGCCTGAGAGCTAATTAACGAAGGGAAAACTTCAGCGGCTAAAGCGTTCAAGTAGTTTATGCGTAGAGCGAACAAGCTCGCACTTTTTTTTTTTTTCAAGCTTACCATACTGAAAACCACAACTTTGTTACTCTAAAAATGCATGAAAAAAAAAGAAAATAATAAGTATTAACTCAAAAAACACAAAATAATATCACCAGTAACGCAAGACAGCAGCTAACAATTGTTTTAAATATCTATCACATTTTTTCCATATAGAATAAAGAGGCTTTTCCACATATATCACACATTTGTGTATTATTATGCGGAAATAAGCCGAATAAACCTAACGTTAGCCTTAAATCAAAGTACTTAGAGTAAATATAAGATTGAGCAGGGGTGAGGACCTCCTCCCACTCTGAGCCCCCTGACGGCCTCTTGTTTTTCTCAATGAAGTGAAACTCGATCCGTGAGGGGGGAAAAAGAGAGACCTCCATTCACAAAACCATACACTGTTCAGGCTGCACCGACCTCACCTATAAATGTCACCAATGCTGAGCGCACAAGCTTCTGTAAAGACTGCAAGGGCGCAAAAAATGCTAGGAAAACTTCATGCATTAAAATGGTTGCCAAACAGTATAAGCCCTCTCTTGGAGAAAATGGCGTTCGCTTTCCCCCAGGGCGAGAAAGCTGTATTTGCAGTTGCAAGCCCACGATAAACTTAGGCGCTGCGCAAAACAACCGCTTTCAAACAGACATTTCAGTGAACGCCGTGAAAAAATTGAGGAATGAGGGTTAAACTCACCGTATAGATGACGCGCTTCTCGCAGTGGACTGAAAAAAAAACACGTTTCAGATTTTAATCCCAAAAGGATGCAGTGCGCTCGTACTGATCAATAGATGCGCTCTCTCCGACACTCAAAACTTGAATGAGGTTTTGTAAATGGACTGCTCGGTTTTCCCTTGGGCTCGAGAGACATTTGAATCTGGAAGCCCATTGGCTCCGAGCGCACGTCATTCACATCTCTAAACCAATGATTTACGAGCATGACTCGGAATATGTATAAAGCGCTCAACGACCAATCGAAGCCCTGTCTGTCCTATTTTTATGAATGGCTGGGTTTCATTCACTTTCAAGATTTTTCCCCCGCACGTTTCCAGAGGCTCTTAAAGGGCCAGAGAGCCAGAAGTAGAATCGCCAGCAAAACACATCAGAAGTTGAAGGACAGTTCACTAAAAAGCAATTTAATTAGCATATATTTAGACTAGGCTAAAATAAAAGCTGAAATAAGGTAAACGAATATACCAATCGATGGTTCATGTCTCAACAAACTTTCCAAACAGCTCATAATGTGAGAATAATAAACACTGAATATTGCAATGCCTTCCCTATGGAATTTCCTGCAGGATTTTAAAATAGTAGCCTACTTTTCAGTTTATAAGTGACTTTAACTTATAGCTCTACAAAATAAACTCTCAGAAAATTAATTAACAAGAATCTACAATAAAAATGTAAAAATTGACAATCCAAGTCAATTATTTAAAAAAAAAATATATATAACATGATGACGAGTACATTATTATTGCTGTTAATATTTATTATTATGAAAGTTTTAATTATTATTCTAATTTAAATTGTTGAATAAAACAAGTAATGTTACTCATGCCCAAACATTAATTTTACTCCAAGTAAAAAGGTATAGAATTAATATAACTATTAATTAATACAGTATTTTTATTTTTATCTGCTACACAATGAACTGCACAATCTTGTGATGTGCAAGGGATTTACAATGTATTATTGTGGTCAAGGCCAGATGTCCTAGAACCTATATTTAACAAAGCTGTTTCTGTGAAAAAGAGAGGGAGAGAAATTCTGCATCAAGTGTGAGGAGGATAATCTTGAAAATCCTTCTGGCTTTCGAGCAGAGCCCACTTTCACAGGAGCACAATGATAGCATGAACAAGATGTGCAGTATGCAGTTTCTGGTGTCATTGTTTCTCCTGCTTGACGCTGCTAAAGCTGGGCTTTTCAGCTCTGCCGAGCTGTCAGGGTCTCCTTTTTATAGCACCTTTCACTAATGTGGTGGGAGGTGAGAAGGGGGTGGCCAAGAGCATATTCTATTTCTATTATTCTGCTTCCTAAATCCAGCGTAGTGTTGACACAGGCATCAGCAGCACCCTTCTCTTTGATATCTTTCATTTTTTTGGGACAAATATTGAAATGGTCCTCTATCACTCACTCTGATAATGAGAAGGGCTTATTTGTGCCCATGACTGGGTCAGTGTGACAGTTCTGGCAGCGTGCCCTTCTCTGGAAATGTGGGCTAATCCGTGGAAGGAGATGTACTGCACATGACAATAGAGTTAAATGAGGGGTGACGGACAGAGCAGCAAATCAGATTCCTACACCATTATCATATATAGCACACAGAAAAATCTAAACTTTTAAACCTCATTGTACGTAACCTATGTGCTATGACTGAATACACCCTGAAAACTCTGTAAAATCAGCTTGGTACAGACAGTTAATGAAGTGGAATGAAGGTTAACGCAGCCTCGGGCCACTGGTGCTCTCCCAAAGAGAGACATGATGGGACTTGATGACTATTAATAGTTCATGGAGAGATAATTCCTGCTTCATTATCTCTGCACACCCAAGACGCGTAGGCTTCGCCCCAGCTCACAGCTTCTTGTTGTGTCATCTGCATTTTTCTTCTAACAGGGCTGTATTTACAAGCACAGAGGCCACAGGGCTGCCTGATGAAAACAAACAGTCATACAGCCTCACATGGCAACCATCTGATACTGTAAATGACACTGCAAATATAGTGATAGTACACCTGAATTATCCTGTACATGAGCATATATTTTCCCATTGATATTGAGTGTTGCACTGTGTGATACACTGCAAGTGAAGAGAGTATTTACAGGAATATTCTGGGTTCATTAAAAGTTGAGCTCCCCTTTTGGAACCTTTATTTTTTAAGAGTGTGGAATGATGTTGAGCTTCACTTGTAGTGAACCTGGATCATTTCATTAACGTATTTCATAAAACCTGCATGATTTAATGTTTGGTTACACCACAAAAACAGCTTGTAACTGGGGCAAACCTTTGCACCAAAAATCAAAACTTACATGTTTGTACCCTTTGAGCACGCTCCACCAATTGAACCCCTAAAGGTACAATTTTATGAGAGCCTATAGAGGAGGCCACAAAACCTAGTCAGTACTCATTACAGATTCTCACTTCAGTGTGCAGGGTCAGCATAATGTACAGTATAATGGGAGAATAACACCCATTACTTTGGAAAGATTGAATTATAAAATCTGCCAGTGTCTTGCAGTTGCATCATGGTATGATTGAAACTCAAGTGTGCAAGTCTATACAGGTGCAGTCATGACAGAAAGTGTTGTCTGAGAGATGGAAGCAAGTGTTAAAGTGCGCTGACATAAGGACTGAACTGTGTGGATCTTAAGTACTGTGATAAAAGCTCACGCTATTTCCCCAGAGTGCCTCATATCATCAGCAGGAGCACCGAAATCTGTGATTTATTCTGTGAACTGAAATTCAATCACGTTAAGTAGAGGATTGTGTCGGGCGCCTTTGCCAGATGCGAGTAAGCATCCCGGCCGAGCCACCCAATGACCCACACCAGACGCAAGGCTTCAGTCTCTCCGTTTATTCAATAAAACTCTTTTGCCCATTAACATGGATGCCAACAGCTTACAAGAACCAGAGTAACAGAGTCTAAGTGGGTCTTTCGAGGGCACAATTCGCCCTTTAACCCATCCCAGTCTGCAGGACTCCTGTCCTTGAACCTTGTTGCCTACCACACAGATGGACTGCTACAAACCACACTAACCCTAAGGCAGGAATAAGACAGTGAGTTAAGCACACATGTAGAACATCACATTCAGGGTTGATATGGGCTCTACTGCATCAGTGGCGCTCAATACCGTTCATCTGTCCCAGCTAAGAATAGAGCTACACTGAAATAAGCCGTATTGTCTCTTCATATTTAAGTCCAGGATTCTGGTTCACCGTCCTGGTTTGGTCTCAAGATGCCAGGGTTGGGCAAAATTCAGAACTGAACAAAATCGTATTCCTTTCTACTCATGAGTTTGAATTTGAATAGAATTTCCCACACCCTACATGAATCTGAATTGGAATGACAGGAAGAGGAATGTATTGAATTGTAATAAAAAAAAAAAAATCAACAGTGAATGCATCCTGGAAAAATAATGTTCTTTCATCCATTCATCATTCTCTGTCTGTGAGGACAACAAACCCTAAATATTCAAGACTTCTCGGCAAAACTTCCAAAAAAGGCTTTTTTTAGTGACACATGAACTTCTTTGTGTTACAATTCATTTTTAATTCAAAACCCTAATTCAGATTTAGAATTTGAATTTAAAATTCAATCCTGAAGAGAGCACAACCCTGCAAGAGGCAGCACGGTTTGATAGATAAAATTGTGTTATTGTTATGAGAAAAGAGACAGTGATGGGCACATTGAGCAATCACAGTTTTAGGACAGCTACAAATTATAGATAAAAGCCGTCGTCCACAAATGAAGACATATGTGGTGTCAGAGACATCATGGAGCTCATTCGTGATGTGCAGGACATCGCTCTATCACCACTCTTCTCTGAGAGCGAGCAGGCCGGTGTGATGACACTAACAAAAATGAGTTATTGCAAAACGGCAAAACAGATGTTGACCTCTCGTTTTTTTCCCCCTATTTTGTTCCTTCATTTGTTTTTTGTTTTTTTTCAGTGACTTGTATTGCAAAAGTCTTTGCTCCAGGCAAAATGCTATTTTGTATTGGTAAGTTAAGGCTATCAGTTATTCACAGAAATGACACAGAAGGTGACATCGGTACGATTCAGAAATGACATTTCCCAAACGTGACATTCCTTAGTCGCCCATCGATTGGCATACATTCGTGCCAACCTCAGTTTACAAAATACGAAACAGAACAAAGAACATCCACAGAGGTACATGTACAATGAACATGCTACTAACGGGTTGAGGAAAAGCACAGTGGGTAGATACAAGGGGCCTGGATAGGGTCCAAAAATATAATCATGTGAAACTAATAAAGTAGCAACAATCAGCGTGGTCTCTCTTCAAGCAGACATCTTTGTCTTCTTTGTTTCAACAGGCATGCGTTGGTTAAACTTTAGAGAAAATATAAACAATATCTATATATACATGACTGTTTAAAATCATTCTAAACTGTAAAATGAAAAGTAGTTGTAAACATGCACTTGTAACCAAACCGCCATTCTTTAAACACCAGACTGTCACGCAGGATAAACCATCTGTCCAATGACCACAGGAACAATGGGGCTCTTTTAGCCAAATCCACCATTAACTTCTATGATAAACCGACTCGCTGGCTGGAGGTGAGCGTCTGTTCTGTGGTCATATGGAGAGATTAGCATTTTTTAGGACACTGGCGTAGCTTCTGCGGTTCAGTGTTCTTTAAAGGGAACGTTAACCTGCTAACCCTGGTAAGAGCTCAGTTTCCAAAGTCAACACCTGAACTTTTAGTCAATCTGACCCATGTTCTGTATTGGTGAAATATATATATATATATATATATAGTTCCAACACAGACCTTTGCACCCTACGGTACACTGCGAAAGCATCTGATGATCACTGCATGTTGATCTATATCAGGCACATTGCCTGATGGCTACAGTCAATCATGTGACCCATTAGCTAATCTCTGATACTATATTAAGTTATACCTTTAAACACATTCATATATATGCACACAAGGCTCTTGGATTAAATGCGTACTGATACATAGTGGGCATCTTTAAGTTAAATACTCTTTACGGGCCTTCTCAGAAGGGCTACAAAATTAAAAAGCTCACTTTTTGGATCTCTAAATCACTGTTGTTGACGGTATCTGTAAGTAACTTCCGTTCTCTGCATTCATCTGGGCCGCTTTCACACCCGCTTGACTGTCGACCTGAAATTGCGAGCTGATGTTTTCATGCTGCAATTAGGAATAGTGTTTCACTCCCTAAAATAGGAAGTTAAATTTAGGCTCCGTCCATGCAGCAGTAAATCAAACCCCACTGCAGTAGCTTGTTGTGACAGACGAGGACCAGAGGATTCAGTGTTAATACCAGCGCTGGATCGATTTCAGCCCGCCTCTGAATGGCTACAGTGAAGAGACTTTCTGTTTTCTCAGAAATATGTAGCAAATTTTTTCTGTAACAAAAAAACAATGATATTTAATTTGTTGACATTAGTTAACGTATCATTAGCTAACAATTAAGAATATTTTTACAGGATTTATTCATCCTGGTCAATGTTAATGTTTACATTTATTCATAGATTTTTCAGTATTATGTTATTTAACATAATATGAATATACATGAATTAACAATGAACAATAGTAAACATTTATGAATTGGAATTGAACCAAGCAATCAAGTTTATGAATTAAAGTTAAGTTAAATGCTGTAAATATACTTTCAATGTTAGTTGCTGACATCTAATGCATTAACAAATGTTAACAAATGAATCCTTGTCTTAAAGTGTTACCATTATGTCCTTAATGTTCCTTTTGTAAAAAAAAATATATATATATTTATATATATATATTAAAATTGTAGCTTGCTGATAAAATGCTTAAAACTGGCCTAAACTGGTTTGACGGTCTTAGCTGGTATAAGACCTGTTCACACCAAGACGAATGTTTAGTGCGAAAATTCAGTCTGTTTTTTTTTAGAAAGACGCTCTAATCTCTTTTTTTGAATAGACTGCATTATTAAGAAAACCAGCCAAACAATAAGATATTTTGATCACATGCCCTGAGTCTCTGCTGTTACATAAAACTCATTTTCTGTAAGCGCCACCTACTGTCATAGAGTGAAGTTGCATTTTTCATTTAGTCACTCTTCTGTTTTTCACATTGGTCTAAACAGACAAATCACATGCAAAAACTGGACTGAATTTCTGTGCCGTACATTCGTGTTGGTGTAAAAAGGCTATTAAGATGGTATTATGATGGTCTTCAGCTAGTCTAGCTGGGTTATCTGCAAGTTCTCAAACCCCTCTGAATCTAGCCAACAGATAGGCAAGCCAGCATAGGCTGGTGATGTTTTTTTTATCGACAGAATCTACTCCCAAACTTAATGGTACGCTATTTTGATTTGGCTTAAAAAATATGATAAAATCATCATATTATTGCACAAATTGCCACATTGCTACGATATAAATGCTCATTGGTAAAACTGTTTTAGTACACCGATTCTCTCTACTAAAGGTTTTCTAAACTTATACTGCATTTTTGAGACCTTAGGTCCATTCTCCACACTCAACGCTAGCACTGTTGTTTTAGAGGGCAGTATGGGATTAAATAAACATCCAGCTAACTATAACAAAACTTGCACTGGTCCGTCTTGTGGCCTGAGGGTTAACACCAAAACTGCCCGGAGCAAACACCAGAAGCTGAAAAGTTTCATCTCTTTCAGGCCAGTCTAACCTATCCCTATCAGCAGACCCCCATAAACATCTTCATAATGGATGAGTATGTTGTTTCATCTCTTTAGTGGTGGCATGTCGCAGGGCCTTGGAGAGGCACTGGAATGAGTGCTTTGCATGCACTAATGTATAATTCAGTAAACTCCTTTAGGAGGAAAGTTTGTTCCCTGGTCCTGCTAGGCTAAGCCAGGGCCCAGTGACGTCCATATGTGCACCACCAACTCTCAAGTGAAGAACATTATCGTGCCAAGGTGTCTCTCGCTCTCCTTCTCTTTTCACTTGAACACACTTCTTCTCCTTTTGCTGGGCGCGTCTCTTGCTTTTCTGGTCCTCTCTTTCTCTCTTTGAAATTGGCAGTATCTTCTGATGAGCCGTCTCAAGAGGAGAGAGAGGGCACACAGTGTGATCCCAAGGCAGTGGCCTACTGGTAGGGGGGGATTTGGTTGGAATTGAGTCATAGCTTACAGGTCACAAGCCTGTGATAAGACGTTCTGGATGATAAGACACAGGAAGTGGTCATGACACTCTGAGAGGGTCTGTTCAACTGGTTCAGCCGGTGAATATCAGGCTGTGTTGGGAGATGGAGTCCATTAGAGATCCATTACAGTGTTGTGTTTGTATTGATTCGTCTCAAAAGTGTTTGAAAGGTCTCTTCTCTTTGGGTCCCACCTCCCAAAGATGAAGAAATATAGCTGAGGAAGGTGGAGATGCTTGAGTGTATGATTGTAGGAGAGTGGTTGATTTTTGGAGTCCCATATCTAGTCCCGACTTCTGTTGCGCTTCTTGAAGAAGAAGAAGGTTTTCGGTGGCGTTCCCAGCAGCATGGGCACCTGGTTCTTATGTGTGATCCGTATCTGCAGGAAAGAAGGCAAGATTACTCTCTGAAGACAACCAAATCTGAACAGTTGGTTAAATCCTTCTGCTTGTTAATTACTCACTGTTTTAAGCAGTTGTCTCGTTCACATTCAGCAAATGAGCTGACAGAAGTCACACATGTCCAGATTAACAGGCACAAATTTGAGAACGTGAGAGCTGACCTTGAAACTGAAATAACATCCCATATTCCCCTCTGCACAGTTGGGCAAATTAGAGAGGACTAAAAGCACAGCGGCACACTTTTTTATAGCGCTTGCGCTGATAGAGATGTATATATAGCGGAGGACATTGTGTTGGTGCTATGTGCAGATGGAAAGCTGCATGTTTATTCCCCTCTCTTAATGACATAATCAGTCAATGGCAGGGTGTGACATGACAGTGTTTTAATTAACAGTCTGCTCGCTGGGATGGGTGAATGTACAAAGCTGCAACAGACCGGAGGAGGCAATTTTCTGAGATGGAGAAAAAGGTCCTGCTCTGAACTAAAACCTATCATTGAGCATTGGGTGTATCTGACTTCACATTACATCACATACTCTTGTGAACTTTAAGAGCAGACAGAGACTGTGGTCTCTTTCTAAAATATGTTTTTTATTTATAATCTTTTGCCACTTGCCAATGCAGTTATTCTGCAGCAACTTCACAGAACCAACAGTGTAAAGCAGAAAAAGTAAATGTAAACTGAAAAATATGAAAAAGCTGATCTGAACTCTTATTGCACATATTAGTAGACTCAATGTATTACTAATGTGCACAAACCACGACTCCAAAATATTTTTAAATTCAACTCTGGTTTTGGAACAGAGTCCGTTTGACATCGTATTTTGGGTTGTTTGGATGAAAACTCCACTTTGAAAGCTGATCTGGACTGTGAAGTGAGACTTGTGCAATTAATGATGTATTGTGACCCAATTGTATCATGGGTCGGGCTCAAATGTACAATGTTAAATGAGATCTTTGGCATGGAATCAACTCTGGTTTGGACCAAGTAATGGAGTTGAAGGTAAAATCAGCCTTAAAGGGATAGTTCACCCAAAAATGAAAATCACCCTATGATTTACTCACCCTCATCTCATCCTAGGTTTATATGACTTTTTTCTTTCCGACAAATACAATCAGAGTTATATTATAAAAATGGCCTGGTTCTTCCAAGCTTTAAAATGGCACTGAATGAGAGTTGAGATTTTGAAGTCCAATAAAGTGAATCAATCCATCATACTTCATATGGCTCCAGGGGGTTAATAAAGGCCTTCTGAAGTAAGAAAAATATCCATATTTAAAACTTTATAAACCATAATCTTAAGCTTCCGCTAACTGTCGCGTGTTCACAAGAACACAAGAACCAAGTTTTGTTTTTTTGTTTTTTTACAGCAAATAAAAACGTTTTAAAAAAATGGTTTATATCAAAAACCTCATATATTTCTCTTTACAAATCCTTGTTTTGTTCTGGTAATTCGTGTACGGTGTTTTTTTTTGTTTTGTCACATCCCACCGGAGCTCAGATTACGGTTTATAAAGTTTTAAAATATGGATATTATTCTTACCTAAATGCATTGATTTGCTTCAGAAGGCCTTTATTAACCCCCCAGAGCCATGTGAAGCACTTTTTTATGATGGATGGATGCACTTTATTTGACTTCAAATTCCTGACCACCATTCACTGTGACTATAAAGCTTGTTAATATAACTCTGATTGTACTTGTCTGAAAGAAGAACATCATATACACCTAGGATGGCTTGAGGGTGAGTAAAACATGGGGTAATTTTCATTTTTGGGTGAACTATCCCTTTAAG
>SCHK01059277.1:0-2500 GCA_004124795.1 Poropuntius huangchuchieni
CCTGTTGTTTTGTTTTCATGTCATTAAAGTCAACGGGGTCCAGTATTCTTCAAAACACGAGGGTGACTAAATAATAACAGTACTTTAAGGTGAACCGTCCCTTTAAAAGCATCTATACGTAAAATGAACGTGAATAATGAATGTAGTCAGGAAGATTAACAGCTAATGTTCAGGCTGTGAAAACACATGGATTCTGAAACCCTCAATAATCTCTAACAGGTTAATTAGTGTATTGATCACTCAAGCAGTGATCCAATTTAAAGATCTGAAATTCCTATATTTGCAGAGTAGGTTTACACAACACGCACAAACACCCAACGCATTTAAATAATTCAAAACAAAGACCAACCAGTCGTCGCCTCTTATTATGCAACAGTGCTCAGTCATGCTCCTGGAGGCCCGTGTAAAAGATCACTTTTGAGCTCATCTCAGATTCTTCCCTGGTACAAGAGCACCTGGCTCATAAGCTGCTAATTTTGCTGCCAGATGGCACCTCTCAGAGAACACCTGCTTCATCATCGGGATTCCTTTACGTTGCCGAAACTCTGTCTGCTCGAATAGTAAAATGATTGTAATAATTTCATATCCGCTTATTATCCCGTCTTTGCGAGAGCAAACGTTTATGCCTACAAATGTGCGATGGCTCTCTGCCAAAATGTCTCCCTAGGTCACCCTCCGTTTCTCTGTGCGGTGACAGTGTCTGTCAAATAGCATCATAAACGCTTTTGTTTAGGGGCCGCTCATCACCATTTCTCACTCACCCTGTCAGCGGTGTCACAAATTTCCCAGGTGTCCAGTACTTGCAAAGCATTTCACTTTTTTTTGTAGGTGTGTTTGACATACCGTGCCTCATACGCACATTCACACCTTCTAAACTGCGGGGGTTTCCTGCTGAAATGTGACTACACTTTTAAGCACTCAGCACTGAAAATCCTTATAGGCTCACAGGTGTGAGATTCAGAGGGACACGATGCAAATATTACATATGAAAATTCTTATAGGTGGTCCTTGTTATCCTGACAGTAAAGTTGTACTGACAGCAAGCGATTGCAAGTTTTTGATTCTTTATGCCTGCTTACATTATAATGAATTCATGCAGATAAAGTGACTTGGATTTAAAATATTCAGCCTAAAAAAAGAACATACTGCTGAAGTTTATTTTTAAACTTCATTTGCTCTGAAGTGCATTCAGTGACCCAGCGATGACCAACTCCTTGAGTCCAACTATAAACAAATAAGTCTTTCTTTGTTTTGTCCTTACATTCAGTTGAGCGCATCCAGAAATATAAGCTAGGCAGTGACTCTAAATTGGATAGTAATTACTGCCACGACAAATTGGAGGGAAGCAATCCAACGTATTTTCTATTATGAGATAGTATTATTCTTGGTTAATAATCCCTTTATGCATGATTGAATTTTGATAGGCTGTCTGAATGATAATTGCGCGTAATAAACCATTGCATCTGAAGGCTTGTTAAGCTTTTGTGATTGGACATATCAGTAATTCTTATTAAGAATTGCAAAGCAGGTTTGGATGTGTAAATATTACCGTTTGTCTAAATGTCAGAAAAAGTACAACAAATTTTCAGCACTTTCTTTTAACAAAAAGAAAGGCCCGGATAAAGGCCGCAGTGAGAACCAAAAAGGTTTTACAGCCTGATGTCACAAGAGAATGGGTTCTTTAAAACTTCTCTAGTTCCCCACCCCCCACCCCCCAAATTTCCAAATTTATATTTTTCCAAAAAAACAATAGCAACTCAAGAACAGACAAAAATAGTTCTTGGTAAGAAAGAGGTTGTTACTGAACCTTGATATAGAATCTTTATTTTTAAGAATGTTTATAAGATTGAAAACATTATTGTGAATATATGATCAGAAACATATCCTTCAGAGCCCCAGCTTTACATTTGTATCTGTAACCCTATATAGATGCCAACTTTGTATGAGGTATGTTGAAAAGAATGCATTTTCCTCTTAAACCAAATGGATTTAGTGTAGTTAATACAATAATAGGCTAATAGTAGTAATAGTAACAATATAATTAATTACAATACATTAATATACTATTTCTTATAAAATTATATATATATATATTTATTATTGTTATTTAATACATTTACAATAAATTGAATTTATTTTTTTATATATAATTATTATAAACTCATATGTAGCCTATTATGTATCATAAACAAATATCTAAAGACAAAAAATATTTTGCTGGGTTTTAGATGGTTTAAAACATTTTAACATCCTCTGTATTAAATTCTGTCATGTTTACATGGCTGAGGGGGAGGATGCAAACATGCACATTTGTCGGCTGCTTTGACCAAAGTGACAGCGCGACTTGTTAACGCCGAGGATCGCCTTTCAGTCTTTTGTTTAAGCAGATTTCCTCAATGAGTTAATGGACCAGAAGAGGAGGCGGCTCGGGGCTAGAGGAAAGTTAGAGGGAGGGTGAATGTAAAAGAGGCGTCAATAAACGTGTCAGGGACAATGAACT
>SCHK01059277.1:7500-18403 GCA_004124795.1 Poropuntius huangchuchieni
CCAGACGTCGTTTCCTTTTGCCTGGGAGATGATGGACAGCAGGATACTGGATCCACCTCATGCCCAGTTCGGAGGCTCGCTCGGTGGGATGGTGAGCTTTCCGTACCATCTAAGCCACCATCATGTGTACGAATTAGCCGGTCATCAACTTCAATCTACGGCCGCGGTTCCTTTCTCAATAGACGGATTACTAAACGGCTCCTGCACGGCTTCCGTGGTGAATTCTAACCCTCTCTTGTCGTCTGGCTGCGGTATGAATGGAGATAGCCAACAGTACAAACTGACAGGTAAGCAAACACACACTTGTCCTAAACTGGCATAAGCGTCTTGGACTGAAGAAGGGAAAAAAAGGCATGTTTTTTTCATGTTGTAGCCTAAAACAAATATATAGGCTATATATTTTTTCCCCCACGTAAAGCTTTGAGGAATAGCCTGGGGAAACAAAAGAAAGGATTCTCTCATATGTGTTCAAGCTAGTTTACTGGAATTAAAGCAGGCTGACTTTTATAAGGAAGAGGAGAGGCTAATATTCTGCAAAATAATGGACAGCACGTTGGCTAGCCTACTTCCATCTCTTCGTATTGTTATTATAATTTTTTGTTTTTTTGTTATTGTTACTTTAGCAAGAAAACAAAACTGATGGCTTTCGTTTTCTCTTTATCCTTTCTTGCACATTAACAGTAAACGCTCGTGCAGACAAATAAACACTGCGAATAATTTGAGTGGGCCCACTGTTTTGGTGGGCAGAACTGTGTAAGTTACAAGCGATGCTAATTTATTGTTTCTCACATAGATTCGGGGGATCCAGACAAGGATAGCCCGGGTTGTAAAAGAAGACGAACTCGTACCAATTTCACTGGCTGGCAGCTGGAAGAATTAGAGAAGGCTTTTAATGAAAGTCACTATCCAGATGTGTTCATGAGGGAAGCACTTGCTCTGAGATTGGATTTGATAGAATCGAGAGTGCAGGTAAATACACTAAATTTATTTTTCACGTGTTGTGGTGTGACGTTATTAACAGATGAATTAAAAATGATTTTGGTGTAAACACAACATGGTTTTATGAATAACCGTGTCTTATTGTTTTTTTCCCCCTTGTTCTTTGTTCTGTTATTTTTTTCTCATAATGTTATTTGTATAAAACACGGGATGTGTTCTTTTTGAAAATGCCTTCTTTTTAAAATAATCTTCATTAAGGTTTAAGAAGCTTTATTTATCATTTAAATTATTAAAAAAGACATATGTTTTTACTCGAAATATTTTGGACGTCTTTTTTTGTAATTTTGTATTGTATTTTGTAGACTATACAGTAGGCCCCACTGTTAGCAGAAAAAAAATAAGAGATCACACTGCACAAAAATTGAATAATAGCATAAATATAATAGACATATTTACAAATATTTCTGATTCTCTTTTACATAGGCTAGGCTACGGTCGGGTTAAATGTTTTTCTGAAATCGAGGGAAAATAAACATGATATAGCCTACATAATTGTGGACGATCCTTATAAAATATTAGCCTATTAAATAATTAAATTTAATCGATGCATTACTCTGTTCGAGAGAGCACATTTCGGTGTGGAAATAGCATGTCTGTCAGGCGTGAGTTGGTTATCATTAGGCTATTTTTTATCTGAAAAAAAAAAAAAGAATCAAATATTTGGCCTATAAATCAAAACTCGTTGCCTTAAATTGTATGAAGCGTAATGTAATTCATCTGTTTTAGGATGCGGCCTACTTCTACAGCAGCATTCAAGATGATATATTTGGACCATAACGCTATTCTAAAATGTGCTGTCTGGATATATGCGTTTTATTTTAATTACATAATAACAATACCACATTTATAATAGGCTATAGTAAGTTTACAACATTACATAAAATACTGGCAACTCATAATTAAGCTAAATGTGTTTTCAATACTTGTATTTTATAGTTTCAAAAACAACAAAAAAATAAAATACATTTTCTATTATACAATACAGAAAATATAATATAGGCTACTGTAATGTATTTTATAAATATACTAATATTATGTGTATGTACCTATGTCATAATCTGTATAGGCTACGTCAATAGCTATATGCTAACGTAAATATAATTTGCATATAGGCTATTATATTTAAAAGAAGGCCTGTATATTTTTTATATGTAGCCTATATATTTCTGCAGACTTGGCATTATTTTAATGACATGAAAATTAATGTTATTTTTTTTTTTTTTCGTGTTTAGGTATGGTTTCAAAACAGAAGAGCGAAATGGAGAAAAAAGGAAAACACGAAGAAGGGACCAGGGCGACCTGCACACAACTCCCATCCGACGACCTGCAGTGGCGAGCCAATGGACCCTGAGGAAATTGCGCGCAGAGAACTAGAGAGGCTGGAGAAAAAGAAAAGGAAACAAGAAAGACGGCTTTTAAAGTCCCAGAACAAACTCCTTCCCGGGGACTTATTTCACACCCCAGGATCTGACAGTGACAGTGGCTTGTCACAAATAACGGACAGTGAACAAAGCCTCCATTGCGACATGGGCCGAAACCAAACGCAACCAAGCTGTGACCAAACACCACAGAAACTCCAGAACCAAAGAACCGCAGACCCAGACGCGAGCGGATCCGAGCTGGACTCATCCGACCTCGGTCAGCAGTCAAACCTGTGCTCCAACAGTAGGTCTTCCACTCTTCAAAAACTCAATCCCTTCAGCGTGGAAAGCCTTCTGTCGGACTCCAGGCCGAGGCGCAAGCCGCATATGGACTTCCCAGTACCGACTCCACGGCCTTTGATAGGGAAAGGACATTTTTTACTGTACCCTATTACACAACCTCTCGGTTTCATTGTTCCACAGACTGCTTTGAAGAGCACAGCACCAGGCCCTGATGCTGAAATTGGCCAGAAAGGGCCAGCTGCTGACAGTACCTTTGCTGGAAACCTAGGACACAGGAACGCCAAGGAGAACAACAGTGTAAACAACAGCGACGCGCAAGCAATCAAAGGCCAGGTCAGTCAGTCAGGCAACATAACGTGTTCACCACAGACTACCATTAATGGTCACTCGGCGGGCAGCTGTAACGAAAGATGCCCACAAGATATAGAGTTAGACCCCGTCGATCCAAAGTCTCCACAGTTGGAGAAAAAGGAGCAGTCGTTACCTGACTATCCACCACAAAATTCAGAATCAGCGACAAGCATCAAGGACACCGACAAAGACTCAATTGACGTCGATATGGAATAAATGAATTCGTAGTAGAAATTGGGGAGCGTGTCGATATTGCACGACCGCAGATTAAGCGAAGAGGGAAAAAAAAGTCGACATATCGAAACGTATCGTTTTCATTGAAATATTTATATTCTGATTAGGGGAAATATCTGTGTGAATAATTTGTGTATGTGTGTGGTGGGCTATCAAATGTTTATTGAACATAGCAGCAGCTCCCTGTATAAGAAACTGTAAAAAAAAAAAAAAAAAGAAAAAAAAAATCAAAACAAGACAAAACCTCAAACGTTGTACAAAGTATTAAGATATTTATATATGTAAGTTTTTTCATAAATAAATCGATTGTATACAACAAACTTAAGCGTGCATGGCCCTAAATAGAGCTTATGTTGTGGGCTATATAGCTCCTTCTCCCAAAACCCTGTGTTGTATTTTGTGTATTGCTTTAACAAATTTATTCATCTATAAGCTACACTGAAATGAGGTTACGAGCCGGAGGCGAAAAGACCCGTTCGACTCCTGCAGAGTTTTGATATGAAAGTAATTATTTTCCCGGTGGCTACTGCAGGGATTCAGTTTATTTTAGCCCAAAGGGTTATAATACATTACCGATTTCTAGTGATATGAAATCACATAAACTTCCAAGAATAATAGAATTAGCATGAAAGGCTGGGGTGTCAAATTGAAATACGAAAATAATAGCCCCGGCAGCTGGGAGTGTGTTTGTGCATATTGGATAGGAGATGGGAATTCGTGGGGCGGAATTTTCATGAGCTTTTCACTTTGTCAGGGCCCTTGTAGCTGGCTATATTAAGATAGATGTTCGATGATATCCCTCATTGTTCTGTCGCTTATATTGATGTTCCTGTGTTATCAGCCTATTGATCATGCGTCGGCTGTAATAGGACGGGCGAAGCAAACGTGCCTATTTACAATAGCAGAACACATTTGTTCTAATAGGGTTGGCGGTCCCATGGGACCCTGTGGGGGCTCCCAGACATCTGCGCCTTGACAATATTAGCACTGTTGACCAGATCTAAAGGCGAGGTAAGAAAAGAAGGCAATAAAATCATGGAATCATTTTCCTGATAAATACAAGCGGTAAATACCAATAATGAATTAGCATTTTCATTTTCCAAGGTGTTTAATTTGGTCATACAGGCGCGTTTATTGTCTTCTTAAACATCCTCTGGTCGTCTCACTTCCACTGGGTCTTGATTTGCAAATAAATTGAAAATAATCAGTGAGGCCGGCGCAAATGAATTTCTGAGCCAGTGTCTCTTTCATAATATTTACATAATTTTCACCAGAGACAGACTTAAGACTTAGCATATGGCGTCCAGGGCAAATAGACTGCACAAAAGTGGGCAAGATAAACCACAGGGGGAGAGCAGAAAAGATGTCAGGACAATCAGTATAAGAACATATTTTGCACACAATGCCCAGAGTTGCTATAAAAACAATCATTATTTATCCCTAATACATATTGAAAGATTAGGTCTTTTTGAAGCCATCATTCCGCTATCTCCAAGTCAACCGATTAATATATCTTTATTCCAGTCAGTCAATTGCCTTTTGTAGGCTATATAAAAAAAAGCAAGTGTTTGGAAAATGTTAGTTGTCTGGAGGTGTCCTTCAATTTGCTGCTGTTTTTTTTCCCTACCGGGGCGCGTTCATGTTTAATTCATTTGCAATCTGAATAGGAGTATCGCTGGCTGCACACTGGTGGCCTTAAGGTGAAATTAGCGATTTGCTTAAGTAGTTAAGCTTTTGCCTGAAAGCAGCACGCTGTATGATTCAAGACAAACTATCAATCGATATGGCCCAGGCAGCCTCCAGGAGATGTGTCCTCCATGAATCATACTTTATGAATTCAATTTCTACCCGGAGAAATTTTCAATTTGAACGCTGGATCATTATGGGAGAGTGTAAATTGTTTTTGCTCTATTATGCATCGGACGCCATCATTTTTCTTTCTAATTACGGAGGTGTCAGGTCGGGCTGTCATGCAGGCGCTGATTTTCAATTTAACTGATCATCATGCATTCATTTTCCCATTTGATAAATCTGCTATCTCGACGCCGCGCCATGCCTGGAATGTTAAGAGAGAGAGAGAACAGCAAAGTAATGGGGGTGTGTGTGCAGCAATAAGTGCAGATCAGGCAGCTAATTTAGCACCTCCTGATATTCCATCTCCATTTCTCATTTTCAACTCTCTGAGGAGAGAAAAGCAGCCCAAAGGCAGAAAGCTGGTATTCAACAACATCAGGGGTAAAACGACTCGGAAAACGCTTGTTTTCCTCAACACATTTTCCAAATTAGGATATCAAGCTTAATTAATGCTAATTGAGTTCCTCAATACGTGTTATTTTTATTTAATAGAATCAAATTCGCGCAATTAATTATGAAGGTGATTTCAAGAGCCTCATTTGCAACACCCAGTCTTAACCCCTCCCTGAGTGCTTTGTAGATTATTTTTCTTTTGTCGTTTTATATTTTGCTAAACTCAGAGAGCGCCCCATATACCTCGAGGACAGGTGCAAGGCCAACCGAATAGTGATTTTATTCCACTCCTCTACTACTGCTTAAACATGGCTGGAGAAATCAGTGACCCATTCTGGCTTAACATATAAATCTTCATGGATTTAAATGTGTCGTTCATCACTAGTTAAAGCTCACTTGAACTCGTTTTGCTATGAATTTCCATAAACAATAATCATAGCCACAGATACATGTATAAAAAAAACTAAAAAAAAAAAACTGGTTAATTGATTGGCCATGCAATGTTATATTCACATTTACCTGGCAGTTCGTGTATCATGACGAAAAATAATTTATTTTACTGAATAGACCAGAAAGTCGTCCGAATTGCATTTTTGGATTATAAAGCTAATTATGTTTTTTTGGGAATCGACATCTCGAAGAGTGAATTAGAGGAAGTCAATCGTAAGGTGTTATGTTAAATCGATTGAGGACCGAAACCTTTGTCAAAGGGCAATATTTCTGATTGCAAAAGAGACAAAAAATCTATAGGAAGCCGAACAAATCTGAGAATGATAGGTAAATTACATGAATAACATTTAGAAAGCTCGTATCCACTTATTAATTAGGCCTACATTCACGAAACTAAAACCCAAAACACAAAGTGATAAAATATATAATTCTTTAAGACGACAAATATCAAGCCTCTACCTTACTTGAGTTAATCAATTTAGGGATCGTGAATAAACAATGCGCATGTCAGTTATATCCCCCATCCCGCGTTTGCATGGCAGAGATAAGAGCGTTGAAGTCCGCCGGTGAATTAATAGGCATACGCTGTAAAGTAATCCTAAAATGCATGGCAGAGTAGCTGCAGGATAGGAGCCAAATGTCAAGTACCGTTTTAAGTGATTGTGAGAAAGATCTAAGTGGCACTGCTTTTCTTTGGCTACCAATAGTAGAGGCTTTCTGTCCCTGCAATCACTTCAACATTCATTCTTATTGGAATAAGACTGAACTTTGATTCAATCTCCCCTTATAATATATGAGGGATTATCGATTTTTGTCCCGAGCTTGAAACAAAAATGCATGCGAGTTTTCACACAGATATCTTATAATTTACAAAGAGACCATTAATTGGGAAGTTTCAGCGAGTTAATTAAATAATTCCCTTTGAGGGCAATTAAAAGAGTGAAAACAGCATTAAGAGCAACTCATAATGCACTTTGTGTTTAGCATTGGCAATTTCTGGTATGTAGTTCAGCAATGCAATTAACAAAATATTAAAAGTGTCGGTTTATTTCAAAATACAGAGTTCCAGTCTCCATACAGTATGTTTTAACATTTAATTAGATTCTATAATTTTTGTTATCACATGCTGGCTTAACTTGAACATTTATTCCTCAGTTATAGTAAAAAGATGCCAATTTTTACAAGGTGTACCATAGATCTTTCATTAAAAACAATACCACTAAATATGGACATTTTTGTCACAACAGTATCAAATGTATTAGCATTTGATTTTTTTTTTTTTCCACATATTCTTGACCCGGTGTAAGTCAGTATGATAAACATGACCCAAATGTTAACAATAACTCCCCTGGTCATTGTGGTTATTAAAAATCTAACAGCCTGTGACTGCTGCTTTGCTCTTCTTTTCTAATTATCACCTTGTGAAATGTGTTTCATTACCTATATTTCATCTGATAAACCACTGAATTCTGGCCAAAGGAGAATTTGTTGGTTCATGACAACGATACAAGAGATTTTAGGAATATGTGCAGCCAGCATATCTTTCTCGATGACCACAGGCTCCAGCAAATTAAATGTTAGTATTGAAAACTGCACTTTAGCTATAGATTACTAGAATTGTATTTGTTTGTATAAATGATATTGTGAAAATATTTTAATTAAGCATAATACAAAATCATCATGAAAACAAAATGAACTGAAACAATGAAATATTTGATATCTGAGTCAGTTCATTTTGTTTTTAATTATGTTTGTTTTATTATGACGTAGGCCTGTTTGAAAAATTTGTTAACCCTTCTAAGTCCTTAAATGTAAGGCCAATTTTTTCTCATTTCAAAATGCAGACTGATAATATCACGGCAAAGAAAACAATTAGTACTTTATTAAGTAAAATATCCTTAACTTTATCCCTTTTGTCAGCCATTTCTTTATGATGGTGTAAATGCTTCTTGAATCATGAAGAAAAACATGATATATGTATATATATAATATACATATATATATTATAATGTTTTAATGTTTTTCTTCATGATCAGCTTTGTGAATAGGAAGCAACTCATAATACATGGTTAACAAAATAATAATAAATGCAGATTTTGGCGATAGTAAGATACGAACCACGTCTAGGCAGAATGCGCTTCACTGTCAGCTGACACTAGCAGTTCATTCTCACTTGAAAGCTAATTCATTATCAATTAGAAGTGAAAATGGAGATGGGTGGGAAGGATCCTCGAGAGCCTGGCACCTGTATGTTCCTCACCTGCTCTGATGTGCCACAGTGATGGCTAAAGCTCTCGTTGGTGATTTAGAAGGCGCTGTGTAAACAGGCGTTTCACTCCCCTGTCTTCCCAGGGACTCCAGACCCTAGAGGTTAATGAAGCGTGAAGTGTGAAAACTTCCTGAGATGGGATGAGTTAAATAGTGTTTCCAGATGTTAAGGCAACACTGTCCAAATCTATTTGTAAGTGTCGACCCTTTACGGGTCACAAATAACTCTAGTTGTGTGAGATATAAATAAGCTCCCCTCTGACCATTTACCAACTACCAAAACTAGTGGCTCCTTGATCCAGCTGTTGCTTTAAAAATATACAGGGTAAGGGAGCAGTATTAAAAATGGATTCTGTGAAGCTAATGTAACCCATCACAGCTCACTAGAAGGTGTAAATGCGTTGATGTTCTCAGTAAAGAACTTGTTAACATCAAAATGACTTCACATAACGGCGAAGTGACAGTTTGAAGGGCCGTTGTAAAAATCTGCAACTGGTGCTGAATTTCAGAATAAAGACTTCTGTTCCTGGAGGCTTTAGTACATGCAGAGTGCAGACATTTTGAATTCAACATTAACTATGCTTTTCATTATAGTAGTATTATTTTCTCCCTGGATCACTCATAGCTTTTCTTTATTCCCCTCTTCCAAACAACCACCACCACCCTAACTTAGATGTGGAAGGTCAAACTTTGTTATGGGGATTTATAAGGTAACTTTTGTCATTGATTTGGGTCAAGCCCAACATAGCGGGACATGAAAGGAATTGCCAAAGGGTGTAGTTAACCCTGGGATAATTGGTAATTATTTTATACCTTAAACCGCATTAACCTTCCCCATTTCATACAGAGAGGACGCAGTTAGTCCGATTCATAAAAGACCCGCTCAACCTGATGTGGAATACACAGCATCATAAAGAGAGATCTCACAGGGAGAGAATCTCCTTGAAAAAAAATAATAAATGATTCCTTTCAGGTGAACTTTGAGAGACAGTGTGTCAAAGCTATTTCTCAAACCATTATCAAACTACTCTAGAGAGGCTCTAAGAGGAGCTGTTTCTTCATGATGCAAACAAAAGGCACAAAAATTACATAGTGACATGTGCCCAGTTTACACATAAAGTGCTGTTGTAACTTGAGGTTTGCTCAATAAATAGAAAACGAAGAGTGTGGTTTCTATGCCACTAGCGGCACCAAACGGAATCGTAAATACAATGTTTATCGCAAACTTACAACAGATCATAAAAGCAACTATAACTTTCATGCTTTTGCAATTTCAGCAACTCAGCAACTGATTAAAATAATAGAAGACCACTTATTCTAGATTGGTAAATTAAAAAAATAAATTAATAAAGTGAAAGTGAAACCGCAAACTAACCGGCGCTACTTTCAAGTTAGTCGTATCATACCGCGGACTTGCTATTGCGAAGTGCATACAAAGCGCAAATGGCGCCATCTTGTGTCTAATTTACACTACACAAATTTTACTCTTATTTTTAATCCGATTTGCAGTCTGGAGAAGTCGACGCTAGAAGTAGTCGAAAGTCAAAGCCAGCCTTAGATTTTGGGCAGTAGGAGTTTGACCTATTTATTTATTATAAAATATAAAATATTATACAGCCTAGGCTATATATTTTTTGCTTCGGACTATAATTCCATCCAGTCAGTGTGTGACCCTTAGTCCTTTAGTGTATGATGCCCAGTTTTAGTAGTAACCATTTACAAAGTCGGTAAATGTATTATGCCTAGTGTTTTAAAATCTGTTAAGATTTATAAAATAAAATGTGCAGAAGATGTAAGTACAATGTAAGTAAGATATTCATTTCATAGTGTAGACAGCTTAAGTGATTATAACGATAGTTTTTAATTTTTTTTATTTTGAGTGCTTAAACTCGTGATAAATCAAAGTTAGTGATAATGTCACCTTCTATATAGCCTACCTATAATTTATTCGCTGTTTGAATAACCGTAGAAAGGAAACGTTATATAGGCCTAATTATCCATTTCTAATGTTTTTATTAAATTGTAATCACGTTAAATACAAATTTAGTTTCATTAAACATTTTATTGGCCTACATGACACCCATGTCTGGTTTTTGCCTTAAAACATGGGTTTATGATGTTTAATACATTTGGCTGCTTTTAGCCTTACCCTGGAGTTGGTTCAGTCTCCGCCTATGTGTGTAGGCCTAGGGTATTCCAGTCTTTAGATATTGATTGCAGTGAAAATTACCTCAGAGGACTTAAGCATAGACATAGGTCAGGGTAGTGCCATATTTAATTTTTTACAGGAATGAAAACAAGGCTGTGAGGTATAGAATTGCAGTGTGTTAAATTTATTATACTGTTGTTTAACAACATGCCAGTTGTTTATATATATAAAAAACTTTCAGTAGCTAAACAAAAAGTCCATAAAACAGCTTTGAAAGTATGGAAATTAGGCTACATCTATTGCATACAGTCTATTCCTCAAAGCCTATTTTCATTGGTGAAAAATTCAATATGGCGTCTACCTTGACTAAGGTCTATTACTGTACTACTGCAGTGCCCATCTAGTTGCTATTGTTTTATACATTGTAATAGACCATATATATATATATATATATATATAATCATAAATATATCAAATCAAACTTGCTTCAGGCCACAGGATCTTGGGAGATGAGAGTCGACGTTGGAAGGAAGCTGCAGTT
>SCHK01059403.1:2415-15877 GCA_004124795.1 Poropuntius huangchuchieni
AGATATCATGCTCATGCCCAAGCCGTCAAACTGACGTCATCAGAGAAGGCCCATCATTTTAGAGGGGAAGAGGGGAGGAGCATTCTCAGATTTGGATTAAAGATTACGAAGGCAAACAATTTTTTTTTGTGGATTGCCTTGCATGGATGAATTGTTCACCACAAAAACAAAAAAATACTGCAAAAATGTTACAAACCTAAGACTACAGAAAATTTGGTTAGTCTGAGTTGTCATTGTTTGGTGCAATGACAACCAGAACCGATTCGGCTTCGAAACCAAAATTATGAGTATCAGCTGATACTAACAACAGTGTTGTTTTTTTTCTTGATTGCTGTATATGTTCATCACTCTTTTATGTGTTATACACACCATTTCATTATAAAGAAAAACAGATGTTATAAACTAGAATATCTGAACAAATAGATATTGTAATTCAGCAGCAAAGGTACATCTAGAAAAAAAGTGAATAAGTTTATAAAAAGTGCATAATTTTTTATAAAAAACTAAACTTTTAGTGGAGAAAAAAATAAAAATGAACAGGCTACTCAAATCTGGCAAAATGTTAAGAAAAACAAATACAACTTAGTATTTATAGTCTTATAAAATGCAATTGTGAAAAACAATTTTTTTTTTTTTTTTTTAATATAGTTAAAATATGTTTCTTTTAAATGAATAGTGCAGCTTTTAATAAGGCAACAAAATATGGTAGATATGAGAAAATAAGATTCACAGCACACACAGCACCTAGTGTATTATACCTATGCAACAGTTTGAGTATTTTTTCTTCACGTTTAAATTCCAGTTACTGTGTGCGTGAATACTTTAGTGTTGTGATCTAACAAAAAATCTCATATTGAGTGATGCATCATCTAGAAACAGCAATAAACTCCAGCAAAATAAAGTAAAGCAAAAACCTAATCTAAAGATCAAGTATAATAACAGGAACATTAAATAATCTAGCAGAGAGTTTAACTGAGATTACTGTAAACGAACGTGACACACAACGACTTGAATGATTACCTGTCCTTCACATTAAGCAACTAAATGGCTTCAGAAGAACTGGAATAAAATGCACAGAAACTTTTATGTTGCTTCATCATGGTCATAAGCACCTGATGTTTTGGTTAGTTTTCTTGGGATCATCTTTGTCTCTGGCTGGGAGGCCATGAACCGTATGAACCTTTAGAACTTTATCTGAAAAAACTATATTGAAATATAACCACGAGGTCTAGAAAATACTTCCCCTCTCATTCCACAGGACATGCAAAGTTCCTCAAACTTATCCCTGAGCTTTCTTCGTACCATCCTCAAATTTGTGTCAAACTATCTTGATAAAGTGCTGGTCAAATGCTACCCACATATTCCTGATATACTAAACAGTTCATCTGTGATGGCAGTTTCTTGGCAATTATTCTTAAATGAAACCTAATGCCAAACCTTGGGACATGCCATAAGAATCCGCCCTTGGTGGTCAAAAGTTGGATACAATACATCCTCATATCTATAACTGCGTTTTAGCTATATTGATCGATTGATTGAAACGGCTTGCATCTTTCTTACTTAGAGACTGATGGAGATTTGCTATGGTTACAGCTCGTCTTTTTCTTCGTGATGAAGATTGGCATTCAGCATCTGGGAAAGAACAATGTCAATAATGGATTTACTAGATTATGAAAGTCTGTACATGGATCTTTTTGAACATGTCCAGAAACATTATGCAAGTACTTGTCCTGATGCCAGTGCCTCCAGCAGAGTTGGACACAAACAGCAGGCCAGCATCGCTGAAGACTTCCATACTGTCTTTTCCACTTCCTGCTGTGCAGCCGATATCATGTGACTCAACGACATCCCAGATCTGTTGGGGAAGAAATAAGTCGAAGAGAAAAAAGGCAAGATGTTTGGGTAAGAAAATGTTACCTGAAATGTTTACAGTGGAAAGATTTGATTCTGATCTGCAAACCTTTGCTTGAGTTATTCTGTTTTTGTTGTTCAGAACATAAACACCTTTATCCACAGCCACCAACCCAACTTTGGCCCCAGGATCTCCTGTTATTCTCAGGCCAAAGTCTTCACCGGGCTCATAGACATTGTCTGGATCATGAACTTCCACTTTAAGCTGGGAGATCAAAGAACATAGCTCAAAAATAACAAACTAATAAATTCATGGTGCTGTATCACCAGGGCTAAATTACCGTTCCCATGCACGTGTCCTTCACATCGACCCAGACTGAATCAGACACCACCTCAGATGAGCCCACATGGTAATAAGCCACAAAGCGGAAGGACGGCACCATGTCTTTGGTTACAGGCAGAGACAGAGACACCAGAGATTGTCCTCTTCGCTTAAACCTGTCCGCTTGAACGATCTGACCTTTACTCAAGATCTGAAAATGAGGCAGATGAAAAACACTGAATACATTTACGACATTTCACAAACCACATATGAAGAGACGGTATACATAACAGCATCTCTTCTTGTATCATGGTTTGACTGTCCCTCACCATGTAGGTGAAATCTTGATCTCTCACTCCTGGACTTCTTCCTAAATTCAGACTGACTTTCATTTGATGACCGATCTGAAGCTCTGCAGCACCAATGCCGATGTGCAGGTAGTTGTTGGAGCCACCTTTGGTCTTGTAGGCCTGAGCCGTCATCTTCTTCACTGCCTGCTGATCACTGCTTAATTGAGGATCTTTGGTCTTTGCCTGCAAAGCATAAATATAGTGTTTTCTGATGTGCTCTGAACAACATCTTGATTTATTTTCCACTAGATCACCAGTGAAACTGACTGAACATTAGAGTAGTGTAGATGGCAGGTCTTACAGTGATCTCTAGACTGGAAGATCCTCCTGGAGTGTTGATGGTAGCCTTTGCAATGCCATTGTCTCTTGTTTGACCTCTGACCCCTCCAGGATTGACCTCCACTTCCACATTTTTAGCAGGTGTTTGGTCAGGATTTGTTACGTAGACCTTTATGCAAAACCCAGACCAAAAAATAT
Organism: Poropuntius huangchuchieni; assembly: GCA_004124795.1. NCBI lineage: Eukaryota > Metazoa > Chordata > Actinopteri > Cypriniformes > Cyprinidae > Poropuntius > Poropuntius huangchuchieni. The sequence goes on from SCHK01059403.1 coordinate 5,416, forward strand.
GAAATGCAGTAAGCGTTTTTTTTTTTTAAACTCCCGATAAGTTTCCAGTAAGTTATGTTTTTTCTTCTCCTGGTAAAAATTTTATACCGAGACGTCGAAGGGCATTCCAGGTTTGTAGAAGTGTGGTGTTCTTTTGAAGTGGATGGTGTACGGTGACGTCACAATCTGAATGCCTTTCTTGTGTGCTTCCACCATTTCACTGCCTGAAACACAAGTATGAGAATAATCATAAAATAAATAAATGCTAATTACATGTTCTCGAGGACTAAAAATGTAATTTTTTTCAAGAAGGTTCTTACCAGACTCGGTTAACACGCTCACTGTAACGTACAGTGACTGGCCGACAACCTGCATGATGTTTGGGAAGGTCTGTAGGATGTGTTTTCTTCTCAGCTCTGCTGTTCCACTTCCATCCAAGATCTGACATTCAACACAGAACCAATAGTTTGTGTCTGTGGCAGATCAGATCTGTGTGGTTGCTGGTGTATATGTCAACTTTTTCTCCACATATGAAAAAAACTCATTATTCTATCTCATTGGACTCATCGTTCTTTTTGTGTCATATAATTAACACATAGAATGTGTTTGTGGGTTTACAGTGTTCATGAGGGTCATTTTTAAAAAAATGGTGCTTTAAAAAAATTGGTTAATAATTGGGGTAAATGATTGTAAAATCTGATATCAGTCTGGTGTGTGTGTGTGTGTGTATATGTGTGTGTGTGTAGTACCTGCACTCTCTGTAAGGAGCCCGGTATATTTATCTTCCCTTTATCTTCAGTCACCACACCAAATACAACAAATCCATGACCATTGACTGTCTCTCCGAACAAATACCTTAAGGATACACACGCTTATATATTCACACTGATAGCTAATATAAACATATATTAGCTAAACCTTCATTGAGAATGCTATGCAATACTGCTGTAAAACGAAAAAGTACTGTACTTGGCTTCAATATCGACTGTTAGACTGTCATCGTTCACGTAGAAGAAGGCTTTCTGTGGGCTCAAAGAAACCTCGAAGCTGGGCAGGACTGCAGGAGGAACAGGAAGAAGCTGAGTTGATATCAGCGGATCACAGATGTCACAGGTTTATCTTTGTGTAATGATGTTTCGTAACAGAGACACCTACCGTATTCTTTGACCTCAAACTCACTGGAGAAGTTCTTCTGTGGGCTGTTCTCGTGCCACGCCACAAGTTTCCACAAACCTGGGCTATTTGGACACCAGATGAAAATGTCATTATCTGTCGTTTCACAATCTTATTGAAAGATCTTTGTTTTCTATCTCTGTTTGAACTTAACCTTGCTTTTTGTATTTTTTTATTTTCTAGCAAAAAAAGTCTAAATTAAATGCATGTTTTTTTTGTTTTTTTTTTGTTTTTTGTCATTTCACAGTCTTACTGAAAGATAACATACTTTCCACATATTATATTATGTTATGTTATATTATAAGAATGACGACTGTAATGTAATTTTTGGTACATTTGTCTGAATTCAACTCTAATTTTGCTATTTCTTAGTTTTCTAGCAAAATAGTAAAAATTACATATTGTAATGCAAATGTAATATTACATATTACATGTTTTATATTGTATTACATATTTTATATTTTATTTTTATTGCAAAACAAAATGCATTATTTGTAATTTCACAACTTCATTTAAAAATAAATAGATATGTTTCATGAAAATGGTACAACATTTGTTAACAAATGGTGCTTATATTATATACATATACACATACACAACATTTCATATTGTTAAACACAAAAGACATTTGGTGTAAATAAAACAAGCTTCTTCTAATAGTAAAATAAGTAAGTTTAAATAACTTTTCATACTTTATTTCATGTTTTTTACTCAAGTTAACTAAAGTGTATGTTAGTTTAAGTAATACTTTTTTGGAAAGTGACTGAGCAATATTAGGTTTTAATTTTATTATTCAAAAAGGTTGTTGAGTCGTCCTCACCTGGCCGGATCCGTCAGGCTGAAGGTTCCTGACACCATTCCTCCGCCGGGATGAACAGATTTTCTCTCAAGGCTGATGCCGTCAGGTGTCTGCCAACATTGAAGTTGATGTTGAAATATATATGAAATGTGAACACAAACAGCTAAACACATCGATGAGAAGTACACATACAATACTGTAAAGTACAAAAGTCTCCAAAAGAGGCAAAATTCTGCCATTTTAAGGTTTTGTGGTCTCAAATTTTGGAACTTGCTGTACTTTAATAGACAGACGGAGGACACATTTACCAAGATCTCCACTCGGACTCCACTTTCCACGGGCTGTGTCATCCCTGAACTCAGTGAAAACACCCGGTAATAAACTACAGGGAGAAGACAAGTGTTAGGAGACCAAGAACTATGATGAAAACAAACGCAGAGCAGCAAATATTAGCGCACCTGTGCTGTCTGGAGTGTAGATGGTCTTGTCGGTCTGTAAAACTATGTGTCCGGACTGAAAGATCACCATGACCTTTTTCTCCAGCAGCAGCCGTGGAAACTGGGCTTGCAGGACGGCATATTGCTGCACTCCTTTCTCAAAGGAAAACGCATTTCCGGGTATCTACAGACATGCCATACACAGACAACTGAGAAAAAAACACTCTGAAACACAGAAAACTGGCATTTATGTGCTAACATAGTCAAATTTTACTGTAAAACACATCTACACATTTTTGACAGCCTCCACCCAAAAGCATCGGTGTGAGAGAAGCACCTCACCTCGATCTCGACCAGATCCTGGTAGTTCTTGGCGGGTGTCAGAGAAACCGACACGCTTGCCACTTCACGGCTGTTATCTTTAGGGCTTCTCACTGAGATTTTAACCTTCAGACTGGATCCAGAGTAGTCCTGCACCTCCACGAACACTTTCTCCGGGGACCCCACCTTCAGCATATTGGGCGCCGAGAGAATGCACCTGAACAAAGCATTCATTTAGGAGGAACGGTTCTCATTTCACAGACAGCACTTTTATAAAAGATACACCTCTACATTTATTTGCTGAAAATGAGTGCTGCCTAAGAAGGTAACTTTTGAGGTGAATTATACACATTTCAATATATATTTATATCCTAGAAAATGGATACCTTGTTTTAGCTTGTTTTATCAAAGGCAACACTTAATAATATCTCATATCAAAGCAAGATTGTTTTTTCAGTGACATGTGTGTTTCATAAAGTTTCAAAGTTGTGTCAACATCACAGAATATTCCGGCATGATTCCAGGTCAGTGACTTCTATGCACATCTCATGATTACGGTTAAATAACCCTTCACACTTCTGGAGTAAGTTTTGTCTGCTGCTCTATACCACCCCCTTGCCACATTGTCACTCTGCAGATCCAGACAGAAACATATTGTCTGCCCAGATCCGGCCCACATCTGGCACATGTGGAATGGTCCACATGTTCTGATCTGGGCCAAAAGCAAGCCATAGCAAAGCCACATGTCAGCCAAGAGCAAAGAAATAAACCACACTGGACCAGTCACAAATCACTGAAGGAAAGAAGAGGTCAAAAAAAAGACAAACAGAAACACAAGAACTACAACTGACTGCAGCCACAACCTTAGATGAATTCAGCTAAAGATAAAAGACATTAAATCTCTGAAGATCTCAGCAGAGGAGGATTAAACAACTCCAAAAAAACAGCATCACCAGCTTTACTTATAACTATCCAGACTGACTTTACTTCTGTTAGAGGTCTACAGAAGTTCGTTTTGAGAATTAACAGGGGTTTAAATCTAATGTTTGTTTCATTCACAGTCATCATAATGGTGAATAGTGTTTGCTCCATCCAGTGCCGGAGTTTGCATTCAACGTGAAGTCATCATATTTTGTTGTGGTTTTCAAGTCAATTTTAATTAGATAACAATATAAATATAAAATGGTGTTTAATTTGTCGGTTAATGTATAAATACTAAACATGTGACCTGACATCATATGTTGCTTTTGTATGTACATTAATTGATTAATTGTGTGATAGTTAAAATGATTACAAATTCAGGTTTTCGTCACCAACATTAGATGCGTCATCTCTGTCAGATGAATATTTTGATAATATTTGATTATTGATATTTTAGATTTGTTGAGAATTGTTGGTCACATGTGAAAGTGTAATCTGTCTGCTAACATGAAAATATGTTTTGAAATGTTAAAAAAATATTGTTTGCTGTTAAAGAAATTATATTACACAGCCCAAGGTAAAAAGCACATTTTGATAAAAATTTGAAAAGTTGGGAGTTTGCATCAAAGCATAGCTCAGTATTAGTACGCATAAGAAAGGAAAGGAAAAGATGTGTGGCCAAGTATGGTGTCCCATACTAGGAATTTGTGTTCTGCATTTAAACCATCCAAGTGCACACACACAGCAGTGAGTAGTGACCAAACACACACACACACACACACACACACACACACACACAGTGCTCCCAGTGTTCAATGCCTTGCTCAAGGAAAGCGCTGGTTATTCACTTCCCCCACAACAATCCTGGATTCAAACCTCAGACCTTCGGGTTATAAGTCAGACTCTCTATCCATTAGGCCACTACTCCCTACACATAATTGTAGTTTCGTTTATCTGAGTACAAGGTTTTATTTTTTTATATTTTGCACCCTGTTTTGTACCACTTCTCAAGAATCCCACACGTACATCTCGGAGACGTCTATTTGACATCTGCAAGACGTATTTTTTAGGTTGTTTGCTCATCTGCAATACGTCTATTGGACGTCTCCTTTTAGATGTCAAATAGACGTCTATTAGATGTCTTTAAGATGTTAATGATTTGGAATGTATGTACAACTGACATCTGAAAGACGTCTGCCAGACGTTTGTAGACAGCAGATGCTTTCCAAATCAAGAGATCTTTAAGAGACATCTTGCAGACGTACGTGTGCTATCTGGGATAATTTATTATTTATTATTCAGAAAGTTTCACCAGAACTTTTCCCCAAAAAATTGGTATCTGTAATCATATGAAGTGTGCATACATATTTAAATATAAAGTTTTGCTAAGAAATGCATCAATTTTATATTTGAATACAAAATGAATTCCGAAGCTTTGGATCAGAGAAGGTGTTACATTACATGTTACATGGTGCAGTCCTAGTGTGTGTGTTGTGATACTCACAGGGGAGCGCAGAGAGAGAAGAGCGGTAGTGAAACCACAACAGCCGCCAGCCACAGTGAGTCGACACGCATCGTGCCTGTCTGTCCCTGACGAGCTCTGAACTAAAGTACCAGATGCCAATTCACAATATATTCATCCTCCCTCGTCCTCCTCCTCACTGTCAGTTATTGGGTAAGACGGGTGGAGGGACCTGCGCTATGATTCAGCGGAGGACTATCCTGTGCGATAAAGTTGTGACATCTTCTCTTTCCTCTTCTCTCTTTCTGGTTCAGAGCATCACACTGGAATGGGTTCATGTGCTAGTAAGTAAATTAGCCAGTTAATTACTTTTTATATCATGAAAATAAGTTTTGCGACCATTGACGCCAATCCAACACCCAGCTTTAGAGTTTCTCATTTTCTGACAGAGTATGCAAACTCACAGTGAACCTAAAGTTAAAAACCACAATTGCTCAATCGATCGAGTTGATGTTGGTGGTTGTAACACAACCGGATTCATCGTTTGTCAGCAGCCTGATCTACAGTAATGATTAGACTGTAGAGAAGTTTGGCCTCGCACCATTTTCCCCTTTGAGGCTCTGAAAGTTGATGCTGTCATTCTGTCTTTCACAATCATCCACTGAGCCGGTGTTTTGCAGTGATGTGAAAATTAAAAAAAACAAATATTAAAAATCATCTTAACACATTCAAAGCTCAGCTGAATTAATTTTAAAATGATAATGAAAAGTGAAAAAACGTTAAAGCACGTCACAAAAATTTACTGTAGCAGTGTTTTGTCAGATTACAGCACAAAGACAAAGATTTGTTGTTGTTGTTGATGATGCAAATACAGTGCACATACTCTTGTAAAAATTAAACGTTTTATTTCTTGAGCGATAGCAGTAGCAATGTTCATTAGCATTGTCAGTGCTGGGTAGCAGATTACATGTAATCTAGATCATGTTATCAGATTCCAAAAAAAATAAAAAAAAATACTAGCCTACTTGTAATTATATGGTATTATGTTTTGGAATGCTCATATTCAGATTACAGTTAGTTTTTATAAATTACATATTCACACAAAGGCAGTAAATTGATAATAATTTTATTGATTCAGGCCAATTCTTAGCTTTTACTTCTTTTAAATTTTTCTTTCTAAATGAACCCACTTACACACATTTAGATGGTCTTCTAGTTTTTTTGTGTAATTGCACACACCATCCACTAGCTACGATTGCACAGATAATGAACACATTTTAATTAGTATTTGAATTATCACTATATCAGTCATTTAACCATGCATTGCTGCGTATGTCTTTGGAAGGTCTCCGTCTTCAAAACACATTAAACTGCACAAATTCATGTCATTTAATGCACATATGAAATGTGCAATGTCTTTCATGAAATTGATATTAAAAAAGGAATACATTTCCTCTCTCTTGCTTGTGAATTTGATGCACAATAATCCTATTCAAGTCTATGTGAAAAATGAATTTTAGGTCAAAAGTAATCTGAAAGTGATTTTTGGTAATTTTGTCATTTGTAATCTGTAACAACCAATACTGAGAATTTTAAATCCAAGACTTCACCAAATAAAAAAAAAAATAAATAAATAAAAATAAAAACACTTTGAAAAACAACTAGCCCTGGTCTACCTACTACATAAAACTTAGGCTAATGAACATTGATCATTTCTTTCAGTGATTCTGGAAGAAGAAGAAAAACAAATCTTTATCGATGTCATTAGAATTATCACTGGTATGAACAGGCCTTTAGGTTTAACACAAGTGTTATCAGAGAAGGAAATACAAAAAGTTTTGGGATTGAATGACAGATTTCATGGATTATCACAGCAGGATCATTAAGATGTGCATCCAAAGTTGAAGAGCTCTTCAGCGAGTGCAGCGATGCCGATGTACGTGTCTTTGTATTTTTGGGTTTGACCCTCCTCTTGTGTCGGCCAGTATTCAATCCAGGTCTCCTCACCCAGGTTGTACCTCAGTCTAAAAAAAAAAACCCACATAAACACGTGAGGATCATGTATTCAACGCTCAAGAGCTGATGTGAAAGCTCAGAAATCAAATAAACCCATAGTGGTTTGGAGAGGACTGGATCTGAACTTGTGGGAATTTGTCCTCATAATGTTCATAAAGCTCCTACCTTCCACCAATCCTTGGAAGAGATGTGCTTTGGCCCATGATCAGGTAGGTTTTGCCTTCTTGCAAGTCTAGAAACTCTCTACAATAAGGATGAGCCAAGAAAGACCTGATGTTCCCTTCCACATCGGCTTCAGTGCCTGAAACCATACAGTTTTCAATCAGGTGGCTGTATTTGACAGTCAAAAAACAAGCCTTAATAGTTTAAATATGGATAGCAAATTTAACTGTGAATTTTATTTCATTGCAATATTTACTTAATAAATCTTAATAAGTTCTAAAATGTCTTTTTTTTAATTTGCACTAATATTAATACTACTAATATACATTAAAAAAAATGCAGTACTTCCCAACCCATTTTGCATTCCATTCTATGACTATAAATATACAATTATAGATACTGATTTTAACAATTACCAACAAAAACAGATCAAATATTTTTAACATTTAGATTTCAAATTTCTCATATTGACATATTCATACTTTCAGAACTGCATACACTACCATTCAAATGTTTAGGGTCAGTAAGACTTTGTTGCTGAAATAAATTTTGATGAACTTATCATGGATGCATTAAATTGATCAAAAATGACAGTAAAGGTATTTAAAATGTTACAAAAGTTTTCTATTTCAAATAAATAAAAAAATATCAGTTTATCACAAAAATAGTACATTACATTACATTACTTTTTACAATATATTCAAATAGAAAAGAGTTATTTTAAGCTGTAATAATATTTCACATTATTGCTGTCTTTACTGTTTCTACTGTTTGATCAATGTTGCCTTGGTGAGTCTTACCGAGCCCAAACTTTTGAACTTTTGCAAATTTGTGACTACTGAATATTTACAGCCACCACAAAGGTCAAGGTTGAGATTACAAAGCACTTTTGCTTGACATGATGTGCTCTTACCTTCTTTCAGCACTTGCTCAATGGTCATGTTGTAGATGTCTGCTTGCAGTGAAAGCTCCATTCCCACCACTCTGGTCTTATAAACTACAAAAAAGTGAGTTACAGCATATAAATCGCAGCTCTAAGAAATCACACAGGCACGCACATTTACACAAGAAGACAGCGGTGTGTTTACCGAACTCAACTCCAGGCGCACAGGCCTTATACGATCGCTGAGACTCCTTAATGTGATGCTTCTTTTGGAGACTGCAGTTCTCTGCAAATACAGACACAAGTCAAACTAAAATAACTTGAACGGTATGAAGACAGGCGTAAAACAGTAATATTGTGAAATATCATTGCAATTTAAAATGACTGTTTTCTGTATGAATATATTTTAGAATGTAACTCATTGCTGTGATCAAAGCTGAATTATTGCTCCAGTCTTCAGTGTCACGTGATCCTTCAGAAATCATTCTAATATGCTGATTTGCTGCTCAAGAAACATTTCCGATTATTATCAATGCTGACAATTTCAGTGGAAAGCATGATGCATTTTATCTTTTCAGGATTTACAGATGAATAGAAAGCTCAAAAGAAAAGCATTTATTTGAAATGGAACATTATTTTACTGTCACTTTTGATCAGTTTATTGCATCCTTGCTAAATATAAGTATTGATTTCTTTCAGCAGTTTGCATTCAGTTTGTAGGTGTGCGTACCTTCAGCACACTGGCACAGGTCCTCATGGCAGAGTCTGTTCAGTGCCCCGTCTTTCTTATGAGGATGGTAAAACTTCACACAGCGCTCATCTGTGGAAACATGCACGATAGATTAAGCGCAAGATTTTCATTGCATGCTGTTAAAAAGCCCCGTTTCCCTGTCCATCGCACACCTGGAGCGTTGTACTCGTACACAGTGACTCCGGCGGGCTGCAGCATTCCCACTTCATTGATCTTGTGCATTCTGAAGGCAATCCGTTCCCTCTCTTTATGAGAAACCTAATAAGACACATGCACAATTACATTAAACATTGTATGTTCATTGAAAGTTAAGTGCTTTTTACCTTTGAGAAACCAAATTGCTTTTATAGTTACAGCATCCAAGTATTTGAATATGAATACTCATTTTAAAGAGAAATTAAACACAATAATGATAATTACACTGAAGAAGGCCTCTCATTCTCATACTTTCATAGTGGTGTTGTATAATTTAATAAGTGTATAAGTGTATTTTCTAAGTGTTATGTATGAGATGTAGAACTAATACAGAATAAAATATGTCTAACAATATGAGACATGTACAGTACATGCACACTGAATCCAGGCAATGTGTTTATTTAGATAGCAATTTCAAATCTGTTTTTTTGAGTTTCTTAAAGATTTGACATTGGCAGCTACTGCATTTAACAGTGATCCAGTGTACCTTATTTAAGAAGATGATCAGTGATCCGCGATCAGAAAGCTCCGTGTTCATCTCAAATTTCTCAATGTACTTTTCTTTTCCTTTAGATAACTGATGAAAATGGATTAGAGAATGCAAATATCAGTCAAAACCGAGAACTGTACACAATATAAAAAGGTGCAGTCGAATGACATTTGTATTTTAGCGTCACGTGAGGCTTACTTTCAGTTTCAGGTGTATGGTGTCAACTTTTTAAAATCACTGAGCATTTTTACCTTGGAAAGATCATTTTCATCCACCTTAAACCCTGTCAGCAGACCAACATCCACAACAGTCATGGCAGCATCTCTCTCTGAGCTCTTGAAACTGCACAGATGGATTAAAACCACATACACGATGCAGCACGGTCTAATATATCATTAAAACATTCTCACATTCAGCTGAAGATGTGAATAGCTGACATTTGGATGAACGAAACTGAAATGAGTTTTATACTCACTAGGTTTCAATCGTGAGCAGGTAACTTTCGATGGCACCTGGATGTGACACTGCGAGCAGAAAGATATAACAATGTTAATTGTTACTAATTACTGAGGTTCTTAAGGACACATTTATATAGACTGAAAAAAAAGTTTGGGGTTGCTAAAAATGTTCATGTTTTTGAAAGAAGTCTCTTCTGCTAACCAAGTCTGCATTTATTTGATCAAACATGCAGTAATTATGTGTAATATTATTAGTGCTGTCAAATGATTAATTGCGATTAATCGCATGCAAAATAAAAGTTTTTATTTACATAATATATGATTGCGTACTGTGTTTATTTATTATGTATATACACATGCATGCATATATTTAAGGAAAAAACTGTTTATATATTAAATATATTTATATATAATA
>SCHK01059406.1:1749-16588 GCA_004124795.1 Poropuntius huangchuchieni
TAGGGCAGTCTCTCGTGTCTTGCCAGACAACACCTGCTCAAGGGTCCTTATCTGATAACAAACACTCAAGTTTTGAATATTCCATATCTCACACACGTTTTGACATGTTTCAGTCTAGATTTAGATTTACACAGAATTCAGAGAAGTCACAAAACTGGATGGGTTTAACAGGGATTTTTGTGACTTGTTCCAACAACTACATGTTTACTCCTTTAGGCTCGCATTTAAAAAAAAAAAAAGGCACATACTGTATACAAGCTCAGCTGGTCAGACAATCATCATGCACTTCACAGAAACTAAACAGCTGAAGAAGAAGAATGGAATGTTGGGAGAAAACTAAATGCAAGGTCATTGTCTTGTTTGTATCTTCTTTGAAAAGAATTGTAACCGTTTTCAGGAACAAAATGTGTCCCATCAGATTTCGGCGCATATCTCTCCTAAAACAAGCTGTTGTGTAAAGTTTCTTAATTAATGCTGTTGTTTTGCTGATTTCTTTGGCAAAAAATAAATAAATGAACAACCAACAACAGTTAATATCGTTTCAGCTCCAGAAGGCTGAATGTAGAGCATCTACAGCAAATATGCTTTCCAATTCCAAATATGTAAAATTAATACACTGGGATCATCTCTGTAATGGCTTTGTCAATAATGTTCTCTATGTTTTTTTGAAAAAGCACGTTTTAAATAAGTAATGTGATCAATATGGGATTTGATCGTGTTAACATCAGATGAAATTATCATAGGATTTATGTCAAAATATTAAAAAGTTGTAGGTTACAGAGTTATCAAATGTTTCTGTGCTTTTTAAAATGGTAAACAAATCTATTTGGTTACCAGCATTTTTCAAAATATCTTTCTTTGTGTTCTAAAGAAGAAAGAATGTCATACAAGTTTGTCATACAACTATTACTTTTAAAGCTCACTCAAGCATCTCTTAAAATGATTGAATTGTATAAATCACAGTATAAGATGGTCAGTTTCCATCAAAAAATCATCCTGTGTTTCTTGGTAAACCCCTGAGTTTTCTGCATGGCTTCTACATTATCTCGTCATTTTGATACATAGCTCTTTGAAGCAATATAACACCAAGGTGTAAGTTATGCGTCCCGTGATTGTGCACATGACAAGAAATGACAGCATAGTGCAAATTTGTGTCTCTAAATTAGGTAAGGCATCACGCAAGAGTGAAAAAGTCCCAGATTGACTGGAGCAACTCCACCTCGTGAAAAAACAAAACTCTTTTGCAAGGTGGCAATTTCTTATGAATACGTATATTTGATTTGCAACAACAACAACAAAAAACAGTTAACATGAAGGTCCATGCCGGAACCTAACCATCAATGAGGAATAAACAGATTGTATTAAAAAGTATGTGATTGTACAAATTCCTACAAATCAACCACCAATTTGTCAAAACAATCTTTTTTCTTGCTCCAGAATCACTCAGAGTGGTGTTTCTCTTATCAGTCTTGTTTAGAACACCTGTATAAAAGTATTATCATACTTGTTGTGATATTTAATATCAACATGACTTTGATTAATTGCAACCTTATGCCATTATTCAGTATGACAGCACTACTGCATCTGAATGTTAATAATATATATAACATATTAATATTATAATAAAAATATTCAAACACTAATGAGCCTAACCAGGCGGATATATCTGACTATGTCAAAAAAAATTGTGAACATGCACCTTCATCATGAAGAATTGTNCGTCAAAAAAAAATTGTGAACATGCACCTTCATCATGAAGAATTGTGAACGGGACAGAAATGCAGTCATATCTCAATGTTCTTTTCCCTCACGACATCTCATGTTGTTGTCTGGACCAAAAAAAGTGTCGCACCTCTGCTGTAATAACCGGTGGAGTCGCCTCTGTCTCAATACTGCATCACTGCAAATCTACTCATTAAACTTGACTGAAAGCTCTAAGAACAGACATAAGCAAACACGTTTCAACGTTTTCTCGAATACCTGCTAAAGCGAATCACAAAAGCGGTCAGCGCAGTCACAGCTGTCAGAGGTATCAGGTGTTTACATTGGCTAAAGCAAAGCTCAATAACTAGCTGCGCCACACATCTGACTCAAGGGGTCCCGAATGGGGATACATAGGTGAGCATGTTCAGTGTTTTACTCCTCTTTTATTCACACACATCTAAAACGTCACATCAGATCGACAATATTACTTTTCAATCGTAACTGTGTTACCTTGCCGTCTACGTTTTCTCCATCCTGAGTGTCGCTGAGCTCTGCGCCGATGTCCTCTGGCGCATCTTCAGGGCTCTTCGCGTCCCGCTGCACGGATGGTGTCGCTCCCATGATGAATAACGTCGCTGTTTCTCCACTCTTAGTCAAATAACGAGCGTTCAAAAGGAAGTAGGTATCCAACAGCCCGTGTAAATGCGCCCTGCAGTCCGTCCCGAGGGTTGTCTGCTTTGGAAAGTGTTGAAACGGGTCTGTAGGTTCACTTTTAGGAGCCCTCCTCCCATCAGTATCACATGGAGAGCAGCCAGACACGCCTTACACACAGCATCAAACCACAGAGAGAAACCTGGGAGTGCAACACCATCAGTTTACACAATTACAAATTGTTAATTAATTTATTATTATTTACAGTCTACAGATAATCATAAAAATCCTAGCAGATTTGAATAATTCTTAAAATAAAATAATTTTAATAAAAAAAAAAACACATTGTTTTTTGGTAGTGTTACAACTCACAGTACAGTACAAAAAAAAAGTGTTCATTATAAACTATATGCTTGCTTTTTCATTTAAACTGCTCATGAAATGTCATAGAAAGTTAAGATTTTTTTTTTATTACAGCACCTGCCTCCCTTAGTAAAATTAAAAGCATACAGAATCATTAATTTTACAATGGCACGCAGCTGCAGTAATAAAAATATTAAAGCTTAAGCTTCAGCCCTGGTTTTATTTACAGACAGTGGGAATGTCAACATTGGGTGCCGGATGGGCCTCCACAGAAAAACAGCCCAATGGAACGTGTCCCGCAGGAAATCTCGAATTAAGAGGGCACTGTAGTTTGCGTCCACATGCATGCATCTAAACCAACCGTGCAGCGAGGTCCCTCTTTTTTTCTGTTAATTGCATGTTTGGCTGTGCTCCAAGGCATTTTGTTTAGAAGCTTTAAATGCGTAAATTACAGGCATCTTGCGAATCAACCAAGTTTGCACAAGCCACCTCGTGGTGGTATGATACACTGGCTCTGTGTGTAGAGAAGTAAACAACACCTAGTGTAAGGGTTAAGATTAAAATATATAATGATAATCAGTTTTCTTAAGCAGTTTAAGAAAACCAAATGCATTATGCATTAGGTTTAGGTAATTTGGTTATAAGTTTATGTTATGCAAAGACCATTCCTGTATATGCCTATATGCTGTGCTAGGCAAATGTTTGGTCATTGTTATAGGATGACTTGCACCATAATAAAAGAGGGAAAAACATTTAAAGAATGGACTGAAGACATGTTTGCCTTTCAGAAACACCCAGACCATATTTAGAGGCAGTAGTTTGTGGTGGTAAGAGAAGTGGTATGTTTTGAGCACATTGTTAAATCCATAATTTAAAAAGACATAAGCAAAAATGCTCAGGTCATGACCTGTTTTGAAAGTGTAAGGGAGGTTTTTTTTTTTTTTTTTGTCCTCAAAAACTCTCTTATTACTTAGAGCAGTGATTAACTTGTATTGAACATTTTGTAAGTTGTAAACTCCTAATTTCATCAAGGTTCAGACTGTATCATAATACTTCCACACCGTTATTGAATTAAGTAACATTGACTTTGCCTAGTGTGACCCCTCACACATGTATTACCATCTCCAAGTGATTCAAAATCATAATTTTGATGTTCAGTTACCTTTAGCGACACATGGCGAAGAATGAGGCTCAAAGAAAAATAAGCTGAAATCCAAAGCAATTACAGTTATTAGTAAATAAGGACTATTTTGCCTTTTAGCTGATGCTCAAAGGATCAAAATAGCTGGTGCTTAAATTGCCAGATTTTGTCTAAATGTCACAAAAGAACAGCCCTAAAATAATTAAATCAGCATCTCTGTGACTCAGACAACATAACGTAATTGAAAGATGACTGATTTGAGATTCTTGACATAGACATGAACTTTCCTCTAAAAAGGACTGACGTTAAAGACTCAGTACAGCTAATTCAGAGTTCCTAGTATTTGTTAAGCTAACAGGCTGATGCTGTAATAACCACAATGATACACAATGTTATTATATAATACCATTCAAAAGTTTGGGGTTGCATACTTTTTTTTTTTTTTTTTTTTTAATTGAAAGCAAGTGACGCATTAATATTATTACTAAGAAATTCCATTTCAAATAAATGCTGTTCTTTTGAACTGTGTATTCATCAGAGAATCCTTAAAAATCTATCATGTTTTCCAAAATATTTAGCAGAACAATGTTTATGAACATTGATAAGAAATGTTTTAATCAGCATATTGGATAATGTGACACCAAAGACTGTAGTACCGGCTGCTGAAAGTTCACAGGAATAAACAACATTTTAAAAAACAGAAATAAAAAAAAAGTTATTTTAAATTATATTTTGTAGTATTACTGTTTTACTGTATTTTTAATCAGTTAAATGCAGCATTGGTGAGTATAAGTAACATTCAAAAACAACATTACAAGATATTACCAACCCCAATCCTTTGAACTGTAGAGTATTGGGTGAAATGCATTAAATAAGCAGTAAAAAGCCCTAGAAAAGGTCAAAAGGGCAGCAGTCAACAAAAACCCATGCACTAAATAATAAAATAATTACTTTCCCCTCTTTTAAAGCACACAATCTATTTGTTTTTTTTACAACATGGAAAAAAGGAACAATGACACCCTGGATTACTGGCCATTCATTTTGGGTACCCAAAAGAAAAGAAAA
This sequence comes from Poropuntius huangchuchieni, assembly GCA_004124795.1. Classification (NCBI taxonomy): domain Eukaryota; kingdom Metazoa; phylum Chordata; class Actinopteri; order Cypriniformes; family Cyprinidae; genus Poropuntius; species Poropuntius huangchuchieni. Next base: position 6,674 of record SCHK01059406.1, read on the forward strand.
AAAACTCTATAAAAGGCAAGAGATTAGAAGTACAAGAGACTTCAAGTTTTTGTGTTTGAGTATTTGAGTAAATGTCAAGCTGAGCTGGTCAGCTAATTATGGGTGTCCTCAATGACAGAAGCAACAGGCCTCTCTTTGAAAGGGGTATGAATGAGTACTGCTGCCCTCACAGGGTGTCTCTGATCGGACAGCAACCTATAGAGGCATAAGAATGGAAAGACCCTGTGGGGGTCAGTCGTCTGCTACTGTTTAATACATCACAGCTCTTTATTCTAATAAAAGACCAAGAAATCTAATCTAAAGGAATTTCATCTTTGTGGACCAACAGTCTGACTTCACAATATGGATTAGTGATTCATTAACTCGTTCATACATGTGCACACATCACTAATGCATTCTCTCACACACTCATTCTCACACACACACACACACACACAGAATGCTAAACCATTAAATATTTGGTAAAAGTGGCCCTTTGATAAACAAAAATAAAATGAATGAAAGAAAATGTTCAGTATTGTTGTTTTATTTTTGTCTGGCCAGTCTAACTGCCTTTTTCACTAGAATCTATCATCACCAAGAAAATATAGGTTTTCAAGCATACATAACTGTTGCAACAGTCAATGGAATTCTTCTTTACTCACGTAACACATTGTAGTTTAAGACTCGGAATAACAGATAACAGTGGAATGTCTAAAACAAGACTTTCTGGCATGTACCCACATGCATGCTGAAAATTTGCATTCACAGTTATTGAGATCTATGCAATACTTGTACATGTCATTTATAACAGAGAGAGAGAGAAAGAGAGAGAGAGAGAGAACGAGAACAGGTGTCAAACCACTAACACCACTTGTAATTTTGTTTTGTGTAGTGTCTAAAAAGCACCTCAGACTTAAGATTCATGGCATATTTGGCTATAACAAACATCTGAAACTGTTAAGTGTTACAAAAGGAGAACTGTAGCAATATTTAAATTAAAAAACAAAACTAAGTTTGCTTGAATACTGCTTCCATATTCCATAGGTAATCTTAAACATTTAAGACAGAAATATTAAAGCATTAATGGAATATTTAGCTAAGTACACAGAATACGTTTAAAAGCTCTTGTGCGTCATTACATTGGAAACACTAAAACACCATGTAAACAGAAGTGTCTACAATAAGAAAAAATAAATGTAAAGCCTAAAACTCTAAACTCCAAGTCTCTAAACCAACAACTAAAAAGTTAATTTAAATTTAGGAAACATAAAAAGCTACTGCTAAGTACATAATTCATGAAGTAGCTAAACATTTAGGAGTTAAATTTGGTTAAAAAAAAAAAAACCCTGTGCAAAACAAATAAGAATGAATGTTTGTTGCTAGAAGGCAGTGGATGAGCTTATGAATGGAGGCCTACACAGACACTGAGGAACACCTGAGAATGGGAGAAAGCAAGAAAAATTAAAAGGAGACAGTTTTAGGTACATTCAATTAAATCTGACTTTTTTTGTTGTGTGGTATGAGCAAAACACAAAAAAGTAATTGTTCTGTCATTCTTGATTGTGTTCTTACTGGTCAAAAGCAGTGTGGGACTGTAGAAATGTCTTCAGAAGAGTCCTTTTATCTCCTCTGTCACAGGATCAAGGTCAATGTCATAGAAACAGGGTCGCGTAGGCAAGCCTGGCATGGTGCTCATCTGAAAAAAAATTCAGTGTACAAGGGAAAAAAAGAAACATTTTGATAGCCAATAAATATTTTTTTGTGTGCAAAATATTTTACTTGCAAACAAAACATCACAGCACACAGTAAAAAAAAATCTGTGTTAACTAAAGGTTTGCTGAATGTAGTTTAGGCACTTAGAGGACTGTAACGGATACATAGTTTGTCTTTATTAATAAACGAGTGATTAAATTAGTCCATGTCCTTTAGATTCATCATAAATTAATTCTTAAAGAAGAGCTGGTTTCAATATATTCTAGGCAAATCTTGTTACCTCCAAATGACTTCTCTGCCATATAAATCTTAATTACAAACAGAACCTAATGCTGGAACCACTAAAACCAGATTTATCACCTAATGAATGCAGTTTTTTGGTGGTCCTTGGTAGCCCCCAATTCTGCCATAATTTTGAAACTGTTGCATCTATTACTATAGTGATAAAACATGAAGATGGAATTAAACATGGTATATAAATATATACCATGTATATAAATAATTAATATTCACTCACTTTTAGAAAGTATGCAGACTTAAGATTAAATTATTAAAAGTAAATTGTAAAGGTCATCATTTTAGTTCCCTAACAACAAAATCTATAGCCAGTGGTCAAACCAATTGATTATATAAAAGAAAAATGAACAACCTCAAAAATACCACAGATTAAAATCAAGTGACTGGCACACATGTGAGACTCAGGAAAAAGAAATGAATTATCTTAATTAAATTATCATTTAAAAAAGGAGACCAAGACAGAAAAAGAGAGAGAAAACAGTACATCATTTATCCAGCAATTTTACCTTGCCCAGATAATGAAAACTATAATTTTCACAGAGGTCTCAGATATAAAGTTCCAAAATGAAATGGATGTTATCAATATGAAATGCTTCAGCTCCAATTTCTCATGACTAATTAACTTTTGTTTTTTTATTTGCACTTCTGAGAATGAAGAAAGACATCATCCATTCCAACCCTTCATCTTTTCTTAGAAAATCACAGCAAGCAGAGCTTTAAATATTTTAAAGAAATATTCCACTCATGCATGACAACACAGGAGCTGTTTAATAGCTTATTAGAATAAATTAACTTCCTTGTAGAAAGATATGGTAAACCAGTTGACTAATTTGAACTAAACTGACTATTCAGTTTTTTCATTTTACATATTTTTATTTTTTTAAATAAAAAAAGATCTAAAAGAAAACTGGCAATCTCCACAGATTGGATAAATCAACTTTAAATTCCATATGACCCAAAGAATCTAAAACAGACCAGGTTTGGGACATACAGCCTAATTCTTCAAATGTTGGACATACTCAGCAACTGTACAAACTTCTTCTCAATAAACTGCACTTTCTTCCAATTTGCTAAAGTACCCTTTAGAGAGGGTGGAAATTACTTTGGAGTTCCAATGCAAAATGCCAAACTGATGTTAAAAGCCCAAGAGACTGAACCCAGATTGGTCAGATTAAAGATCTGACCCTCCCCTATCACTGAGATAGACTTCACAACCTTTCTTCAGAAGAAGATGACTTCAGAAAAGTCAAATTCAGAACAAGAATTCAGAAGATGATGAAAACAATACAGGGGGTGTCAATGCACCTATGGTGCTTGACCTCTAAAAAGAGTAAACCAAATGCAACATTGTTTCAGCAAATTCCCTTAAAAGGTCATCCGCTTGCCTGTGTGGTGTTGAGATGTCTTCTATGCCAAAAAACATACAAGGGATTCAGTTATTATATCCTGGATACAATTCTGCACTTCAGCAGTTTGTTTTTTCCTTTAGGTTAAAGAGTTCACTTCATGCCGTCATATGCCATGCAAATAAACAGAAAATCTAGTTGCTACTCTAAATTAAGCCAAAAACTATTTCCATACACAATACTCTATTATGTGGTCACTGTTCAAGAACAAATGGCAACTTAATTCATTTGAACACTTAGTTCAGATGGGCCATGTTTTCCTTACCGCAGACCATTGTGTCTGTTTATACTTTCTACTGAACATGCTCTTTGCACCAGTCTGCTGTTGACATGTGTTCATGTCCGTGTGTTGGTCAGGTTGCCAAAACACCATAAGCCTTCCAGCAGTATCATCAGGAATTCATTGTGCGGCTTACAGCAGACACGGATTTGGGCAATAAATTTCCTGAGCTGAATGGAAGCGAAGATCCGTTGAGTCCCATTGTTCTCTGGCTGACCCCTCCCTCACATATCTGGTGCATGACATCAGTTACTTCCTCCTGTAACCCCCCATGCCTGCTTTGTCCCACAGGGCCTAGCATTGAAAGTAACAGGCAGAACAACACACACCTGTCTTGTAGCCTGAGCCACACAGTAATGTTCAGAAATGACTGGAACAGATATGACTTGGCTGTATAATGATTACATGCCATTTAAAATGTAAGATGACTATGACTGAAAGACAGGAAACGCATTTATTAAAATAATGCAATCTTTTTACAAGCTGTAAAAATGGACTAAAAATACTAATGTTTTAAACAAGACTGGAGTAAAGTTTGCTAAAAGATTTTAACTTTACCATCATGTAATAAATTACAATTTAAAATATATTAAAATAGAAAACAGTTATTTTAAATGTAAAATTCTCTCACAAATCACAATTACTGTTTACAACATTACCGTTTTTACTGTACTTTTGATCAAATAATTGCTAGAAAAAAACCTTACCGACCCTAAACTTTGAAACAGTAGTTCAAAAATAAAAAATAATGATCATAATGATAATTCGGAAAAAACAGCACCTTAAAGGATATGTTCACTTCCAGTATTAAAATAATTTACTCAATGTAATCATGTTGAAAAGCCAGGTGTGGTCAGTTCTTCATTTGTGGTTAAAAAGTATATACATTTTTTTTGGTTTAAGAAAATGACAGATCATTTCACTAAATAAGACCTCCATTCCTCGGCTGGAGAGCCCTTTGAAGCTGCATCGAAACTGCAATTCGGACCTTCAACCCGTTGGCCACCACTGAAGTTCACTATATGGAGAAAAATCCTGGAATGTTTTCCTCAAAAACCTTGATTTCTTTGTGAATGAAGACAGATTAAACATGAACATCTTGGATCAAATGGAGGTTAGTAAATTATCAGAAATGAAATTCAACTCTGGAAGTGAACTAATCCTTTAAAATTTAAGCACTGACTCATTAACATCTGACTGTATTGCAATCAAGCAAGCGACAAAACTAAATAAGGATAGTTTTGAGGAAAGAAAAAGAAAAACAGAACAGCACAGAGATGAAGGGATTACACTGAAGTTCAAAGCATTGGCAGTCAATTCTGAGATGGGTTGAAGGTGAGAGGTCATGTGCGCTGGCCGTGTGTCCCGCAGCAGGCCCACGGAGATGAAAGGGGACAGAGCGGTGGTCAGACCGGAGGGGCTGAGTCACAGTCACCCATCTCCCAGCATGCCGCACAACGGACACCTCACCCTGACCCTGACCCCACTCTGCAGCAAAGACCTCACTCTCAACCCGGAAATGAGCTTCCTTTCCTAAGCCTCACCCAGCCAACAAAACACACACACAAAAAAAATGCTGGCTCGATCAAACTGGAGCACTATAATATGACGCAAAACCCAGCTGGTCAGGATGCTCAAACAAAGCAATATATTGATAGCGCCACACAGAACGATCAAATCAGAATGATCACGTTTAACCTATTTTTAACCAGTCAAACCGATTTAAAATTTTGACATTCATTTCCATTGCATGTTTATAAATGTTTTTAATTTATAGCTTTAAAATGCACAAACAAAACTGGAGAATAAAGAATCTTGCTTCATACATTCCCCCTGTTGGACGTCTGACTGGAATTGTGGTTCCTAAGGTGAACCAGCTGAGTTTAGGAAGAAAGTAGAGAAAACATTGGGAAAAATCCAGGGACGGAGTATCTTAATGAAAACCACAAATATGCATGCACACATAGAAAAGCATGGGTCATTCAATAGTTGACCTCCTCTCCCTCAAAAATACCCACGCATGCTCTAAGGGCTGTTTTCACAGGGCTTAATCAAACTGTCTCACAGGTTTCATTGTGAATCCAAACTGAGAATCCAATAGACTTCTCATTAAATGAAAACTGCCTTGACCAAACATTGTCAGGAATTCAGACAGAGACATATCTGCCTTAGGCCAGGCAATATTAGCTTTTAGAGAGCAAAAACATAAAGGCAGAGGACTTTGGCATGAGTACTGTTTTTAAAAGCCCTAACAAGGTCATAGATCATAGGTTCAACCGTAATCCTGGATCCTATTAGTGACTGAAACATTCACTTACCAGCAAAGGAAGTAATAAAAGAAAGGAGAGGTAGTGGATGGCATCAAATAAGTGAAAGCCATCAAATATATCTGGAAGGAAAGTGTGGATATGTAGATAGAAAGGAAAAGAAAGAAATAAGATGAGCTTCCATCAGATTTCAAGAATAATCACTTACAGTTCCAACTAAAGGGTAGATAAAGCCTGCCCCGATGCTGGCGCGGATGTCTCTGATCGGCAGGATAAAACCGGTGGGAACACCTTTTTTCTCAGGCATATGAGAGAGAGACAGGTGGGTCTTGGCCATGCAGATGGGAAGAGCACCAAAACCCTGTGAGAAATTCACAGACAGTTAATATCCACAAGAGACATTCACATCATTGGCTCTGGACTCTTGACATCCATTAGCCGTTATGTTGTGAGATGCACTGCTTCACTGAATGTAATTCAAACCCATTGGGCCAAGATTATCTAACTATTTAATATCATTTGAACACACAGCTCATGAAACATTTTTAACCAACATCAAACATCAGAAGATGGTGAAACTTAACAATGGTGCACAAATACAAGCATTAAAACATTAAAATTCTTTGACATTGTAAATGTCATTAGACTTGGCAGATTTCTATGAATCAGTTCAAACCACCATCAATTTTTACTGTATTGTTATATTGGTGCATATAAATAAAAATAATAGATACATATTGAATATTAAAAGGCTGAAAATATTTATATAGCCATTAATATTTAAATGAAAATAGCTAAAATATCAAAAATATGTGCATTTTTTATGTTCAGTGGCAATGTCCAGCCTTCTCACCTGTTGATTGTAGTAGTCTATCTTAGCTTGAGCCTCAGGTGAAAGCTCAATGTCATCAGCACCATAAACCTTCTGTGCAATAGTCCGAATTTTCTCTACAATAGAATCCTGTTAAAAAAACACATAGCTTATTTGACAGAACAAGAGAGTAAAAGATGTATGGAAAATGATCAAAAAAATATTCAAACAATTGAACTTTCAGCTGTAAAACATGGCGACCACCTATCTGGTGGTCATAAAATCCCCCCAGCCAGTTCTTTGTGTAGAAGGTTGGGATAACAAGTGTCCAGACCTCTAATAGGATAATAGAGGCCAGCCGAAGCCAAGAGCAGAGATTACCGCGCCTTTCATAGCATCACTTAATCAAAGTCACAACCTCCAAAACTCACTATGGTTAACTCAAACCAGCTGATGGCCCTACAGCCCCCACCTCAACCTGACATATACACAATGGGAGCAACACTTAGCTCATCATACAAGATACGATCATGTTTAAACCACCCATCCGAGTCAGTTTGCTCTGTCTTAGTGATCATTTGTGTTTTACCTAAGCTCAATGTTTACTTTGTTAGGGTTTGTAGTATTTCTTTCAGAAATAATTGTGTCTGGCCTCACCTGCAGATTGTACAGGAATTTGAAATGGTTCTTCTGAGATGCAACTTTCTTCACAGCCTGTGCCAGCTCCACAGAGCCCCGCCCACCTCTGGACCAATGATGACACTGCACAGCAGCTGAGGCCCCAGAAGCCTCTGCGATGCGACACACCAGGTCGATCTCTGCTTGAGTGTCAGTCCTTCACAGAAAGAGAAATGTCATTCTGACAAGGAAAATCCAAATATCACCGTGTAAACAGCACTGTGAAAAAAACCTTCCAGATACTGGAAATTCCCAAAAAGTGCTGTTTTTGATCAGACACTTTCTTTAAAGGGACAGTTTACCTAGAAATGGAAATTCTTTCATTAAATTACTCTAATTACCCTCATGTCATTCCAAACCCATAAGATCTTTGTTCATCTTTACATCACAAATTAAGATACTTTTGATGAAATCCGAGAGCTTTTTGACCCTGCATAGACAACAATGCAACTGACAGGTTCAAGGCCCAGAAATGTAGTCAAGACATTATTAAAATAGTTCATGTGACATCAGTGGTTTAACCATAATTGTATGATGCTATGAGAATACTTTTTGTGCTTAAAGAAAACAAAAATAATGACAGTTTGATGCACATCTACGACACTACCACTACGGATTCAGGTGCCAGTGTTCTGCGCTGCCTTTGTAAGTTTTTCAAATTGTTGAATGAAGTCATTAAAGGCATAAAAGTCTTACGGGTTTGGAACAACAAGAGGGTGAGTAATTAATGACAGAATTTTTGGGTGAACTACATCAATCATTGCTTTTTTAAATGGTTTAATGTACCATCATTTTCAAATAATTTTTTCATGTTTTGGGAAGAAAATGCTTGTTGCAGTATGGGTTTTTCAGATAGACCTATTCTTACTTGAAGACATTCAGAGCTACAACCACAGGGACTCCAAAGAGATGAGCGATCTGAATCTGCTTCTTCAGGTTACTGCAGCCGTCTGCAACCAGCTGCAAATTCTGACAGAAAAAAGTAAACATGGACATTTAAGAAAAATGCTTAATGCTAATGCATGCTTAAATCTAATTAAGATTTAATTGGAAAGATTTAACATAAGAACATTTTAGATAAAATTATCTAGACAAAAAAATGGAAAGCATTAAAATTTAATAAAAAGTTGGTTCTGAATGGATAAATCAGGGTCTTCATTAGAAGGATGAGTCGGTTTGTCTTGGAGAACGTCTTCCCACCAGCTGAGCTTTCCAGAGGAAACTTCCTGCTCTTTTTTCCAACTAAATAGTCGCTTGTGGAGCAGAACTAGTCCCAGAGAATAGCGATCCAAAGCTCAGGAGACATGCTTTGGTGCTTTCTGTTTCTCATTACAGAACCGCACAATTAGCTTAAGCACTTGAGTTATTTTCTTAGCTGGGGTTGCTTTAGAGAGACTGATGAAAAGCAGGTATGGTATTTCTTAGACTACAACTCCCATTACGCCTCTGTGTCTCTAGCTTCAACAACACAGATTGTATTTACCCTGTTAATTGAATAACACAAACCATATTAGGAAGGAAGAAGGGAGCTGGAGGGGGTGGAGATGATGTTTTCTGGGCCTCTGTCTGAACGAGGTGGGGCAGACACTCATTTATTTACTCCCCTACCTCCTTCCAACCCCCTTTATTTTCATCCTGCCTTTGGGGAGCAACATCGCCACTTATTGTTGGAGTAGGATACTACATAAGTTGCTGATACTAAGATTAAATCACTAAACGAATAGCTCTACAAATCTGACCATTTGACATAATATTGGGAAATAAACATTGCTTACCTCATTGATATATTCTTTAGGCAGTGGTACACCAGCTGTAACCTTTCAGATACAATACAATAAATATAAAAAGTTGTAAACATATGAAATGTATTTTTAAAGCAGCATGTGTGAACATGTGTGAATATGCGCACAGCTACACACACACACTTACATTTGGTCCACCTCCATGCATCTTCAGAGCCCGTACAGTGGCTACAAGCACCACAACATCAGGCTTCAGCCCAGATGTTCGACACTTAATGTTGAAGAACTTCTCCATGCCAATGTCTGCACCAAAGCCAGCCTCAGTCACTGAACAGAGAAGGAGGAAATTAAACAATAAATTGTTGAGAGCTTTTGCAAATAAGATCTTGATATATAAACTGCTCTATTGTTTAAGTAAACAAACATTCTGTATCAATACCTTATTATTGCACAGAGCCAGATAAAAGCAGATCACTCACACATGCTTTCTCACACGTACGCATAAAAGCAACCTACAGTTATACAGTAATCTAATTGTCCCTGTATTCCAGAGAGAGTTATTGCCATTCATTCATGATTAGGATATAAATACAATCATTTGAGACTGAGCATGTAAGCGCCCCATATGTGTTACTGTCATCTTGAATGAGTGATCAATGAAACATTACACTGAAGTGCTGCCAGCGATGTACAAAAGATGATCACAAACTGTTCTGTTAAGAGGTTTTCAACTATTTTC
>SCHK01059546.1:0-10213 GCA_004124795.1 Poropuntius huangchuchieni
GCCTATTTCCAAAAAAAGTGGAGTGTTCCTTTAAAATGCTTCCCATTCCTGCTAATAAGCAAAAATGACTTTAGATAAACTAACAATTGTGCTTCATTGTTTTTTAATTGCTGAAGAGTGTTGAACCTTCTTTTCCTGCATTCTACTGTACTGTAAGTTACGCAAAAGTAACGTAACATTCATAAAAAGTAACTAAGTAATGTAATTAGTTACTTTTAGGGAGTAACACAATATTGTAACGGATTACTTTTAAAAGTAACTTTCTCCAACACTGCCCATACTCGGAATTTGTGCTCTGCATTTCACCCATCCAAGTGCGCGCGCGCACACACACACACACACACACACACACACCCGGAGCAGCCAGTTGAAAGGGTTAAACAAAATCCAATATTTGTGTAATATCAGCAACATTAAACTCTGGCTTGCATCGCTCAAAGATCAAAGAAGCTCTATCCAAGTCACCATCTTGCATTCATTCATTGTTATAGGCTATTTGAATGCAATGTCCCAAATCAGCCCGAGACATTCATGGCAATCTGTTGCACAATATTCAGCTGTTGATTCTGAAGTATTACGGCAAATCAAACAATTGAAATGCATTCTAAATGATTTATGATTTTAGTTCCAGACCTACATACTCGTGAACAAACAACTGCCACATAATGTGTTATGCAAGACAAAATGCATTGAAACGAGAGACCAGTTGTCTGGCTTTAATGTCGAGCGGAAGTGCGGATCAGCTGATGCTGGAGAGCCATCTTCATCTTCCCGAGCAGAGCAGAGGAGAGGAGAGGAGGGGGGACAGGACAGAGAGAACAGGGGGATCTCGACTCCAAATTGTCGGCTTAAAAAGACATTTTGGATCCAGAGAGCGCTGACTGCTTAGAAACGGACGTCTAGAAAAGAACCGGCCGGTGGCACATGAAGACAAGCGGATGACAAGCTTTTACACACAAAGGAGAAGACATATGAGGCAGCTAACGTTAGAGGTGGCATAAAAACAATTTATTATGATTTCCACGGATGGACGTTTGTCCTGCTCAAGGGGTCAAATCGGCATTTTAGTCGTCTGATTTTACTGTAAACCCACATAGAGGCACAATGCTGAGATAAAAGCACTGGCGAGTCGTTTGTTTTGGGTAACCAGTGAATCGACAAGACTCGGATTAGGGACCAAGGCTTTTGTGCCAAAACATCAAAACAGCGTTATTCCGTCTGGATATTTGTAAGGACATAAGCACAGCTCGTGTCAGCGCTTATTTTGACAGTTTTTGAAGTGTTTGGGATTTCGGGTTAGCCGGAAAGCTAGCAGGCTAACCGACTAGCCTTTCGGAGTTAGCAGAGCTACCTCGGTCGAAATAAAAACAACCGCACCGGGGTTGTTTGGGGTTAACACAGGTTTACTATTGTGATATGGCTTTGTTTAAGAGAAATAAACCCGCGGAGGGTCATTAGGTGTACTTGGGGAGCTGGTCTTTCTTCAGCGCTCTGTTGTTTTGTTAGCCGTACAGCAGCTGTGGGACTCGAAGCTCAGCTGATAGGACAAACAGAGGAGAGGGGGTTTAACGTTAAATGAAAATTTTAATGAAAAGAACTCACGCTTGCTAAAACGCCCTGAACTTTACGGAGTCACTACAGTTGCTGTCAATCAACACCACTTGCTATGTAGTTCGAAAACTTAAGGGAAGTCAGACCACTGGAGAGAGGCTTATTGATTTCAAAATCTTATTTCATAAGATTTAAACCTGATATACAGAGCGTTTTGTCTTGTAAGTCCACTCTTGATTATGTGAGATAACACTTATTTAGGTTTAAAAAATGAGAAGTGTATAAGTTGATGAAATTTTAGCTATGGGTTGTGTCACTTTTCTCAAGAACTAGAGCCCTGAGTGTCTCCAGCAGTTGGGGTCTAAAAGCATGGATTAACTTCACTGCACCGCAGTCATGTGCAAATCCTCCATTTGACACCCTAAATACATATTTTCAAGAAACACAGGCTTTCTTGAGGGACTTTGTAGGGCCCCTCGCACGGTGTTTGGGTTGAGTGTGAGTTTCCCCTCCCCCTGAGCAAGTGTCACTCTCTCAAAACAACAGAAGCGCAGAGGCACGTTCAGTTGAAGCTTTCAGGTCTCCACACAGCGGATGTGATGGAACTGATGTTCGCTGAGTGGGAAGACGGAGAGAGGTTCTCCTTTGAAGATTCGGACCGTTTTGAGGAGGACTCCCTGTGCTCGTTCATATCAGAGGCGGAAAGTCTCTGCCAGAACTGGAGAGGATGGAGAAAACAGTCTGCCGGCCCAAATTCACCCACTGTGAAGATTAAAGGTAATGGAAGATTGTCTTCATGTGCTGTGAAGTGGTTTATGTGCTGTCATTGTAATGTGAGCACACCGTGCCTTGGCATGGTTGCACCTTTGACCTCAGGTTGTATTCTTAACTTATGGGCAACAATGTCATGTGACCTGTATGCTTAAAACTAATAAGTTTAACTGTTCTTCCATACGTGGGCCTATGTGGATAAATTAGTTAACCTTGTACTGGAATTATAGGTTTACTTGTTTTGGTGCAAGTTGCATTAGTGGAGACACAAGTGTAACTTCATTCAAATATATATATATATATTTGTGCGTTCATTATGATAAGGTTCAATGGTGTAAAATGCCTCTTGGATGTGATGGCAAATAAAACCACTACAGCACTTTCATAAAAACCTGTAGTACAACAGCAAATTCGTTTGCCAATGAATGGATTTGTTGCAATGGTTTCGCAAAGTGAGTCCATATTGACTGTTACAGACATAATGGTGTTTTATTTGCGAAATATGAATTAAGGTAAAGGGGTTTCTTTAAAATGCACATCATCTATTAACTAATAGCAGAATAATACAGAAATTGCTTTATAAGTATGTGAGATATCAGGAAATACCAAAAGTGATTGAAATTAACCAGGAAAGGAGACCCATTTTGCTTAAGTCCTCAAATTATTGATATTTTCTATACTAGAATGTGTTATTGCATCTGCATTTGTTAACTTTTTCTTGCATAAAATACATTTTCAGTGTGAATCAATTTTGACTTGAACGTAAGCAAACTGTCTTAGGAGGGCAAAAGTAAAGTTACAAGGACAGTTAATTCAGTCATTTACTCACCCTTGTATTGTTCCAAAGATATGAATTATCTCCTTCTGCATAACAAAAAAGAAGATATTTAGATTTTTGTTTTTCTGTTGAAACCCCGTAAGTTGTTTTAAACTCCAACTTTGACTTTTTTTTTTAGTTCATTTTTCTGGTTTAACTTAAATCTCTCCCTATGAAAATATTCTTTTGCTTTATCCTTCAGTTTTATTCCTTTATAAGCTGTAAGTCTAGGACTTTGATATAGCAGTGCAACTGTGATGTGTTAAAATGATGTTTTAAACAACTTTGGTCAGTCACTCCATATTACTGGAAGTTCTTTAAACGGCTGAAACTCCGGCCCACCAAAAGCCCCGTGCTGTGCATGTGTAGAGAGAGTTGTCAGTTGTGAAGACAGAGATCTGTGGGGCTGCAGATTCGTGAGCAGAGTGTGTAGCATTTGTTAGATGAGTTAAGGGAGTTTGGAAAGGGAGGCCTTGTGTGGTGTTTAGATTGAGAGCGAGTGAGTTTTGTGGGGGGTTGGGTGGAGTTAAGAAGCAGAGGGCTGTAAAAAGAGCTTTGTCTTGTGCAGGTCACTGCTTCAGAGCAGAGGATTGTCGTTAAACAAAAAAAGCCCCATTTGATCAATCTGCATAATGCTGCTGATCTTGCACAGCCCAGTTTGAGACTCCAATCCCCCTGGTTTTTGTCCGAATCAGTTCTAAAAGTAAATCAGGGGTATTTCACGTGCCCGTTTTCTTGGCGCTGGAACTGAGGGAACACGATCGCTCAGACGTGACTGTTTATATAGCACTCTGTGAGCCGGGTGTCTTTGTTCTCTGGTTGTTGGGCAGCGGGCGGTAGGGTTTGGAGCAGTGGGACGGCAGACCGCTCATGAGAGACTGTCTCACCTATTCACGGCCTCACAAAAGACAAAGCTGTCTCGCAGCCTGTGTTAACTCCTCTTCTGTTGGTCACCATGGTTTAGTCAGCCAGAACTGGCTATGAGTGTGCCACCTGATTCATTGGGATCTCACTCACACTTATACACATATTGTTGCTGAGCAGCTGTTTGTTGGCAGCACCTTTAATGAGTCACCTGTCCCCTGTGAAGTCGTTGTCTCTATGACTCCCACTGTCTGTCTATAACGTGCTCTTGTATGTGCTTGTGGTCTGGGTAATTCATCTCCAGAGTAGTCTGGCGTCTCATCTTTTGGCGGTTGGTTTTAGATTATGTGGGTGACTAGTTATGGTGTGGTTTGCGTCTACTATTTGATCATGGCACTTATTTTAATGCTTTGCATGACAGCCAAAATACCAGGTTGTAGATAGATTGATAAAAGTAATGGTAAAATATTAAAGGTGCACTAAGCGATTTTTACTAAACAATGCTGATATTTGAAAGCACCAAAACAAACACGCCTATAGCCCAACAGGACCTCGCCCCTATTTTGATATCTCCACCCCACACGTACGTACACAACCATGACAACGGCGGTCATGGAAACAAGCTGACACACAAGCATATTTAAATAAAAGCCAACACTGAGAAGTTGTGTGAAACAAAGCAAAATCAACGTTACTTGCCTATCAAGAAGAAACAACGCAACCTTGGCATCCGATTTGAGTTCTCTCCACCGCTGGAAAGCGGCTCTGATATTTACAATATTTTTCAAAAATTGCTTAGGGCACCTTTAAGTTGCATGTTGCCATACTTTTTTGTGAAAGTTAATTCTTTTGACAGTACTTGACAGTTGTCCTTTATGGTTAAGGGTGTCTGATTTAACCCTAGATAAAACAATGCCCAACCTGACTCGTTTTTAGTAGAATGGTCATACTTTGTGTAAATGGACAACTCTGCTGATTTTACTTCAAAAGGGCTAATATGTATATAGTGTTTTAAAAGAATTTTCAAATTTAGGAGCTTTTTTAGTGGTTTAATAGTTCCTGTTGAGTAACTTTCACAATATTGGAAGTTCTTGCTTTTGAAAAATGAAAAAAGTTTCAAATGTCTGCCAAAAAACGTTGCACATCTTCAGGCAGCAAACTGATTTTTCATTCCTAAGTAGATAGAAAGAAAGTCTGTTGAATGAAGGATTCTAGAGTGTGGATTTAGTGTGTGTTAACGACAGTGAGTTTTGGCATGTGTAAGACTTAAGACAGTCTTGAGCATGCACTTCCTGTCCTATGCACATGCTCTTAAGTGGGCAAGACCACTGATGATGACAATGGGACCGTAAGGACAGTCACTTGTTTTGCACTTGAATGAGTCAGTGTATTTGAATTAATTAATAAAGTAATTATTAAAAATTGTCCTTACAAAAGTAAAACAAAATGCACTTGGAAGTTAGAAGTTCATTTACAACCTTCACTTTAGGGCTGTGTTATAATACTCGCATAGTCAGGTCTAAAATTGGTTGCCTTGTGGTCATAATATAATGTTTTGAAACATGTAGCATGGCTTCATGTGAGATCTCCATAGTGTTATAGTGAGAGTGTATCAATACAGTGTCTGCCTGAATGTAATGTGAGATTCAGATCTAAGGTGACGGAGTGCAGTGGATTACAGTCCCATTGCCTAAAGCTCTGTTATGATAATGACCTCCTGATGTTGGTGTTCATTTCAGATGGATCTTACTAATATCTAATGAGATAAGTATGTCACTACAGCCCTGCGGCTCAGTGTATAAAATAAAGTTTCATTATATGCACTGCCACTGAAACCTGTGCCTGAGTTCACTTTAGGCTGTAGGCACAAATATTCAGTTGCTCTTGAAGGAGTATCTTTTAGTCTGAGTGTTTTTCATTCTTACAGCCTGGCCACTCTTATCATTGTCTGGAGGAAATTGGTGACTTGAATCCAGGACTCTGCAGGATACTTGAACCCCACCCCCCCACCCCTCTCAGTGGACAGCATTTAGTCTCTGTTGGCAGCTGTCCGGTTTTCTCTCTGTTTAGTCTTGAGTGTATATGAACAGTCTGGATTACAACAAAATAGGTTGCCTGAGGTCTTGAACCTCACTTCTTAGTTTTGTTCCCTCCGTTTCAAAATGAGTCGTTTGAACTGCAGCCATCTATGTGATTATTGTTCAGCTATTTGCCTGTAATGCCAAGTATTTTTGATTGTTTAATGTAGAGTGGCTGTGACCGGAAAGTAGTGATTTTATCACCCGACTGATCAAGGCCTATTCACACCAGCATGAAAATTTGGTTGATTCGGTCTGGTTCTGTATTTATTGTCCGAAATCACTGTCACTTGGGAAAATAGTCAGTTTTTGATTGCCAGCAAGTCATAATTTTATGTATCATGCAAAAAAATCGGTGTAGGATTTTCATTGAAATACATTTCAGTCAGAAATTGCTAGTAAATTTCACAAATAATTACAAAGAAATGGCAAGTAACGCATGGCTGTTTTTAATGTCTTTCTGAATAAGAACTTTGATAGCCATTCATTCAAATTAAAGTATTTGTCACACAGAAATTTCCAGTATTTTTCTTGGTGTAAACACATCTTCAGATTGATGCCATTAGTTTCAGGCTTTGAGCATGTAGTTTACCTGGAACGAAAACAGTAACTCGTGTCACTTCTTTTGTTAGATGGACAAGTCATCCCTCTGGTGGAGCTGTCAGCCAAGCAGGTGGCGTTCCATATTCCATTTGAGGTGGTGGAAAAAGTCTATCCTCCTGTTCCTGAGCAGCTGCAATTGCGGATTGCTTACTGGAGCTTCCCAGAGAACGAGGAGGACATCAGGTGAAAGTCTTGTAATAGATAATATATATTCAGCTTGTGATCACCTTTACAATTAATCAGATCAACCAGTGAGTTACCAGAATGCCCTTTAAGATTTAGAGTATGACCTGTTGAATGCTCTGTTTAATTGTTTTTCTTCTTAATGTCCTTGCAGATTATACTCCTGTTTGGCCAACGGCAGCCCTGATGAGTTCCAGCGTGGCGAGCAGCTCTATAGAGTGAGGGCTGTGAAAGACCCTCTGCAGATTGGTGAGGAATCAAAGACATCCCACATTTACCATGCCACAAGTGCTGTGTTTTTGACCAAAAGCTTCTAAAAGTCGCTTTGCTGTATTAAACAATTTCAAAATGAATCTTAAAATAGTTTTATAGGATGCAGATCTTAAAATAGCATTCAGAATAAGCCTCCCTTGTGTTATAGAGTCATTTCACCCCTGAGGGTGCTAGTCTTTGGCTCTGATGTGCTCTGTACATGTTAAGTGCCATGTCTTCATATGGCCTGAGAGAAAACCAGAGGCATGGCACATAAGTGTATGTGTGAGTGATTTGAGCTCAGGCTGTGAATGAATGCTGTTGTTGGAGGCAGTGGGCCGCACAGCAGCAGCGGGAATCATGATGCAGCTTGCCCAAGCCTGACCTATCCTGCGCACACGCTCACACACTCAAACACTCCAGGGGTCTGCCTTCGTGCTTATTCATAGAGTGTTTAAACGGCCTGTAGAGTGTTAATAAAAAGGGTAAAACATAACCTTAAACTCTGTAAATATTGTAACTTTTTTTTTTTTTTTGTTATGTTCAACAAGGCTGTTTTTTTTTGTTTGTTTTTTTAATCAAAAATACATTAAAAACAGTAATATTGTAAAATATTACAATTTTAAAATAACTGTTTATAATTTATATAATGTATGTTGAAATTGAATGTGTTGCTGTGATGAAAAGTTAAATATTCAGCATCATTACTCCAGTCTTCAGTGTCACATCATTTTTCAGACAGAATAATTCGCTGCTCAAAAAACATTTATCATCATCAGTGTTGAAAACTGTTGTTGTGTTTCTTAATATTTTTGTGGAAACAGTTTCTGAGATTCTTTGCTTAATAAAAAAACAGCCAAACTTTTAAATGGAAGTGTAATGGATAATTTGCATACATTTGATCTGCATTGGTTTGTATGTTCATAAATGAGACATACAAAGAAATTGCATTGTATATTATTGACAATATGTTGTTCACCTTGCTCTCTGGATATTTCCATTGATGTAGTATTTTGCATATCAAAGTAAATTTTTTAATTTGTCAAATATAAAGTGTTCTTTTTTTGCTCAAGATTAGCAGTGAGTTATTAAATGTCAAGATGCTTCAGGGTGAGATGTGTCAGTAGTTCTAAAAAATATTAGTGATCTTGCGGTTTAATCATCTTGCCTTTTGAAAAGGTAAACATCCAGCTATCTTGTTTTTCAGAAGCATACTTTGTGCATCTTGAACACTCTAAGTGCCTGGTTTTTCTGATTTATGTGTGTTTCGCTCATCACTTTCTAGCAAATTTTTAGGGGGGTTGAAAATTTCCTCAAAACCAGAAAAAAAAAAAATTCCTCCTCTAACTGCCCTGGCCAATCAGTTACCACGCACCGCACTGACCTTCCAACTGCCCGTCAAGGCCAAATCAAACTTTCTCACTCACTTCAGAGTGGAGCCAGAACGGTCTGACACAGAACAGCTGCACCTAAAAGGGAAGTGCTTCCAAAACTCTTCCCTTTGCACTTTGTTTAACCTCATAGTGAGAATACAATGCTAAATCTCCAAGGATCAGCCTTTACACAACCTGCCCAAACTCCCTGGTTGCTGCTACAGACTTATTACAGACTGTGTGCTGCATTGCCTGCTGGGATATGAGTCGGGTAGACCCATTCAGTCACTTAATTGTTCATGGTGCTTGTGAGGTAAATGATCAGTTTAATAAGAGATTTCAGTGATGTATTTTACATCACTGTAAATGCAACCCAGTATTATGTTCTTTCATGATGTGTAACTGGTGACAACCCAGTGACATTTGCAGTCATGATGTGCTTATTCGCCTAGGCAGTGATTCACTAAATTAAAGAAAGACACTGTTTTATACAAAGGTTTTTTTTTTTCTTTTTTTAAATC
The DNA here is from genome assembly GCA_004124795.1 of Poropuntius huangchuchieni. NCBI lineage: Eukaryota > Metazoa > Chordata > Actinopteri > Cypriniformes > Cyprinidae > Poropuntius > Poropuntius huangchuchieni. Next base: position 9,014 of record SCHK01059546.1, read on the forward strand.
AAGATTGATTATTAAATTCTTTGGGCCTTTTGTTTTAGCCGGGATAGCTGACAGGAGAATGTGGGTCAGGAATAAAGGAATAGAAGGGTGCTTTTGGCACTAACAGGTAGACTGAAAGAAAAAAAGAGGCGGTGTAGTAGAGTTGGCTTGAGGAAGCCCGTTGAATTTGGAACAGGAGCTATAAGCTGAAACTACCCACTACCCCCACCTCTGCTCTTACTGGCCAGAGGAGCGCTGGCTGCTGTCCAGTGGTAAAAGGTTTTGGCCAACCCCCTACACTCAACTCTCCACACACACATTTGGACTCTTTCTTTCTCTCTCTCTCCATCTCAGATGTCTTTCATTTCCTGTATGGTCTGTGTACAGTGCAATTGCTGTTATATCATTCAGCCTTACAGTCAGCAAACTCCCTCAGACTTTTAAACATTAATGTTTCCAGATTTTTCCCAAAACCTCATTGCATTGGGTGCAAACATAATAATGTGGGCTCTTATTTTTGTTTGTTTTAGATAGCATGCAAAAAATGTTGAAATGGCCTGTTTTCAGAATAATCAGTCCAACAACAAAGGGAAAGTTTTCACAGCTGTATTTCACATTTTTATCCAGAGTGAAAGGACAATGTGAACTAGTTTTGAGTCGAAATGTGTTACCATAGACTGACAGGGTTATTCTTTCTCAAACAGGTTTCCACCTCAGTGCCACAGTAGTGTCGCCCCAGGCCGGCCAATCAAAAGGAGCCTATAATGTGGCTGTAATGTTTGACCGCTGCCGCATCACTTCCTGTAGCTGCACCTGTGGAGCAGGAGCCAAATGGTGTGCCCACGTTGTGGCCCTCTGCCTCTTCAGAATTCACAATGTAAGAGATTTTAGATGTACATTATGCCCTCTGTTTAGAAATATCAGTCAAACAATTAATCGCAGTTAATCACATCCAAAATCAAAGTTTTTGTTTGTGTAATATATGTGTGTTCTGTGTATATTTATTATGTATATACAAATACACATGCATGTATATATTTCAGAGAAATGTTATTAAATATATTTATTTATAATATGAATTTAAATATAGACATGTAAATACATGTAAATGTTTTCACAGTGCACCCACGTTATGCAAACAAAAACACATTTTGGATGCAATTAATTGTTTGAACAGCACATATATATGTGATGTGATCTGGGAAAACCTGTCGCATGTTG
>SCHK01059693.1:0-18492 GCA_004124795.1 Poropuntius huangchuchieni
AGTATAGTTCCTGATCATATCGGCCTAGAAAATCATAAATTATCATTTACCTCCGGTCTTAGTACACGATGTAACTACTGAAGAGGCAAGTTTTAAATAGGAAAAATACTGAAACTCTTTGGTCATTTTTGAACACGATGCTACGGGTCTAATTGGATCCAATGATCTATGCTAAGCTATGCTAAAAGGGCTATCCCCAGACCCGGAGATCGGCTGAATGGATTCAAAAACGGTAAAACTCAACTTATTAACTCTGGGGGAGTTGGAGAATGAGCCTATTTCCAAAAAAAGTGGAGTGTTCCTTTAAAATAACCTGCAGGTATATCAGTGACAACCAGCTTTAGTAGATTGGATCAGTGATTACAAAAAGAAGTGTTCTAATGTTGTCACAATCCTTACTTTCCTTACTTTACTTATTTTATATTAAAAAAAATATTGAATGGTAGCTTATTGTTATGCTGAAAACTGCTATCAATTTTCTGAGACATTTTCTTTTATTGGAATTTTTTCCTGCTCCCGTTTTCAGGACATACAGTAATCAGCTCACTGGTTGTACCTTTACAATTAGATAAATGCTTATTTTTATTATAAAGACAATTGCTTTTGTTGGCCAAAGCAAATGATTGGCTGATACACTGATGTATCACTAATTAATATTACCAATACAACAACAGACCATGGCTAAAAATGTGATAAGCCAAATAAACTTCATATTTAATCATTAATTTTAAATGCATTTAAAACAGTCAATATCCGTGCATGGTGTGTTCCTAGATGCGTAGTAAAGGGATAAAAATATATTATTAGAGTTTAGTATGAGAGACATTGGGTTGAAATGAAGTTAGTGTTTAGCTGAGCCTACCGGTTATAAAGGCTGTGGAAGCCTTACCACTGTGATCCAACACAAAATCGTCCTGCGCGTAACGGTACTTCTCAGGCCCGCACGCGATGAACACGTCATCATCCCCGAAAAAGTCTTGCAAACATGTAATCTGGACAGAGAGAGGAAGGGGTGGGGGACGAGAAAAAGAGAGAAACACTGTTTGAGAAATGAATGGAAGTAACCATGTGACTGATGAACTGATAAAGCGTGTAGTAGTTCACAATACTGCACTGCAGAATATCTAGACCAGGAGTTTGAAATACCAGACTGCAGACTGTTTGCACATTTATTTTCACGAATGGATTTAAACATAACATCTAAACAGAACAGAACACCCCAAAATGAAAATTCTGTCATTAATTACTCACCCTCACGTAGTTTCAAACCTGTAAGACCTTCGTTCACCTTTAGATCTTTCAAATTAAGATCTTTTTGACGAATTCCGAGAGCTTTCTGACCCTCCCATAGACAGCAAAGATCCTTGCACAATCAAGGTCCAGAAAAGTAGTAAGACATCGTTAAAGTAATCCATGTGACGTCAGTGGTTCAACCGTAATTTTACAAAGCTACAAGAATACTTTTTGTGCACAAAGAAAACATAAATACATACGCAAACAACGTATGAAGTGTATGCATGCGGATATGTTGTTTGCGCTTTGATCTGAACGTAAATAACATATCCACATACATGCTTTGCATACATTGTTTATGTGATACTCTCCAAAATGGTGACAGGGTGATGCGGCGGAGATGAATTGTTGAATAATGTTGTTATTTTAGTTTTCTTCACGGAAGCTTTTGTTTCAAATATTTAAACTCAAATCAATTTTTCGTATCTAATTATTTATTCTGCAACAACAATTGACTGGATGTACATCATCCCTTATTTAAAGAGCATCAAAGCAACATTTATTGTATAATTTTGTTAGAAAATTGAGAGAATGAACACTGAAACTTTGGACATGTTTGGACTTGACAGGTTTGATTCGCTTAAAGCAAACTCTGGTACAATTGCTATGTTAGTGCAATTCATTTGAGCAGTGCCATTGCAGACAGCAAGCCACCTTTTCAGTTCACTTTCCAACTAACTCTGGTGCAGTTAGAGCAAAATACAAATGGGACACAAACCAAAGACTTCTAAACAAACCAAATATAGGACATGATGTCCCAAGATGTGATCTTAAAAAGGACAAAATGCCCAAGCAGACCTGGTTCTTTTTCATAGGAGCTGCCCATTACAGTACGATACACTGACACAGTCAAAATGCATCTGACAGCGCTAATTAAACATCACTGTTTCAGTCTACGATTTCGGCCCTCTAAACTATTTTATCTGAAACTAAAAAATACATTTTGGGCCAAATATTTTGGGCCAATTCATCAACTCTGCATTCAGGCTGAGTAATACACAATGCGTCACTAGCAATACAGAAAAGAAACATTTTGAGAGCACATGCAAACACACCCACATACACTCGCAACCGCAGTGGGCAAAAAATGATGTCCGGATTTCAGCCCACTCCTCCACTCATAGAGGTGGGCAGCAAGAAACAGATGGTCCCAATGTGGAGCTCCATCAAACACACACACACTTCTACATGGAACTGAGTGAAAGATCAGACAGATGGAGAGGAACACAGCCCCCCTTCCCCTTCATGAGCCTGACACTGTACAGAAAAAGACACAAAAGGCCAAGAGAGAATTGTTCCAAGATCACTCTTGTACTTTATTAACATGATTCTAATGATGATGAGCTATTCAACAGCCTCTAATGGCAATGGGGTCTTTAAATATCCTCACTGCACACATAAAAAGACATCTCAACACAACAACTCATCTCAAGCATTTCAGCCTCTTTAAGCTGCTTTTTAGCTTCCTTAGCAAATTCAGCATTATTAGTATGATTTAAATGATTAGCACTCACTAATAATTTTAAAATCCCATTTTAAGCACAATTTTAAAGCAACCCCTTAAAGCAGTTCTCCCTGAATCACATACAATTTCTGAACTGTAAGGAATCCACATGGCCAGTCAGTGGGATGGGTCTAATGCAGTATTCCCATCAATCAGCAGATCAGAGGAGCATATGGGCCCAGTTGTTGGCCCGAGCAGAGTAACAGACTAAAGCCACACTGGGAGACTATTAAACATGCCTGAAACGTTTTAGCTGTTATCTTGGATCTGTAAAATGAAGTAGTCTGGAATGGAGCCAAAACTGGTGGTATCACAAGATACATATTTTGTCAACCAAGGTTCAAGAGCACATAAACTGTCAGGAAAGAGAGCGTAAAAATAGGACCTTTAGGAACAGCTTGTCACTAAAGCACCAGTTTTCAACTGGGAGCTTCAGATCACTTCCAAGATGGCTTAAAATGATTTAAAATAAGACATAACAGCTAAAATTCAATATGTAAGCTTACATTACATTTTTAATTGAATTAGTTCCCTCAACATTAAATTGTTATCACTGTCCTGGAATATCTGGAGAAATTAGGAAAATCTGGAAAAAATATTTAAACAGTTATCACCATGTTGGTTACCAGTATACTCGGGACATTTCCAAGCTCTCACCCTCAGTACTCGTTCTCACATCATTCCAAACCTGTGAAACCTGTATTAATTACTGAAGAAAATTATTTTGAAGAGTGTGGGTACCCAAATAATATGAAAGTCAATAGGGACCAACAACTGTTTGGTTACCCACTTTCTTTAAATCTCTCAAATGTTCTTCCTTTATGTTCCAGATAAAAAAAGTCAATTATACAGGTTTGAAATTTTTTGAAATTCATTTTTGAGTGAACCATGCTTTTAACAACAATAGCATTTGTATAAAGTTACAGATGCTGATCTTTCACCAGGCATTTTTATTTATTTAAAATGTATTAGAACTAAACATATTTAAAGAGAAGAAAGTCTTATCCTTAATTGATGGGATCTAAACTTCAAATATCTGACTGAGCAAGATCTGCTTTTGCACTATGGCTGACAGATGAACAGTTTAATTGGTCAGCTCTGCGCAACAACAGCACCTAATATAGGGGAGAAAGGGACGTCTCCCTCATTTTACCGATCGGACCACTGGGAATGTCCCGGTGCTCCTGATGGCAACTAAATGCCTAGTGTTCACGAATACTAAAATAACCAAAAAGAGGCATGATGCATGTGCAAAAACTGTCACCACATTTTGCCAACTTTCTAGTATTTTCTGAGCATTCTAATCAGCTGCTAAGATGGTTGCCAGGGTGTTATGATAGTTGTTAGATTCATACATAATCAACATTACAAATTTCTAAACAAGTCTCTTACTTATTTTATTTTAAGGTTCTTACAAGGTGTTAATTAAGACTTGTATTATTAAGCTCCTCTAAGCCTTAAAGTACAGGCCTGTGCTTAGAGAGACCCGACAGGGTGCTGAGACTAATAACAGCCCTGCTTTATTTGGCTGACAATAATGAAGGGTGTAGAAGCAGCATTGCTCTACATTGTGTCAAGACCGAAAGAAAGGATTAAGAAATAGAAAGCATATAAATGGGATGAGGGGATGAGTTTTATGCTGCTGTTTGGGCTCTTATTTGACCAGAGATCCAGAACAGATGAATGTCAGCGAAGAGGAAAAGACAATGCAAGATCAGAGTATTAGCCAAATAGACTTGAAGGGGGAGCAACAGAACAGCACCTATAGCTCCAGCACTGACTACTGCTAATGTGCTGCTAGCTTTGCAGCAAAATCGATTACTCAGAGGCTTTGAATGAGCTGGACCCTTCCAGGCTTAGAGGAGTTTGTCAACCATTAGCTACTAAAGCAGAGGGGGGCAGTTAAGGAAAAAGGTTTTCCTCACAGCAGCCATTAATAATGGATGCCATTAAAGGCAGTGTTGACAAATGAGCCTTTCAAAGAGAAAATTCTGTTACGATTGTGTGTTCAGCAGCTGATACGTTTAAAGTCATATTTAATGGGGCACTTCCGCTGCCAAGTCCAGTGGTCGAAATGAATCAAAAATAAAGTAAAAAGCACATAAACCATGGAGTTGTTTTTCATCATTGTTTTTATATACAGTACTATGCAATTATACTCAATACCGTTCAAAATGTTGTGCTCAACAACTTTCTATTTCAAATAAATGCTGTTCTTAAATGCTTTTCAACATTGATAATAATGAGAAATGTTTTATCAGCACTAAATCGGCATATTAGAATGATTTCTGAAAAATCATGTGACACTTAAGACTGGAGTAATGCCTGCTGAAAATCCTGCTTTGCATCACAGGAATAAATTACATGTTAAAATATTTAAATAGAAAACAGTTATTTTAAATTGTAAAAATATTTCACAATATTCCTGTTTTTACTGTGTGTTTGTTTAAATAAATACAGACTTGGTGAGCATAAGAATATTCAAATACTGAATAATATTAATAAAATAAGTTTAGATGTTACCAAATAAAGATAAACATGTTTTAGGTTACCCAACAAAACAGTTTTTTACAGTGGAGCTAAAGCAGCTTCCACAGCTTCAACCGCTCATGAAAGAAAAATAAAGGCAGTCTCAGAAGTCGGTCATCAAAAGTCTAATTGATGAGGATGAGGCGGAGAACAGGACATCAGCTTTCATTTATCACTACGAAGACATGAGCTGTCAAACCACAGTAACATCAGCACCAGGCTCCCCACGCTAAATCTGCTGTGTGGCACTGAGTCAATCAAAGGGCTTATCTGCCCTACAATATTTCACATTTGAATTTTAATTAAAATAAAAAAATATATAATATTAATATAATTATTTAAATTGTGTACCTGAATAATATTAGCAGAAATAATGGTGCACAATTTTTGCTTGAACAAAGTAACAATTTCACAGCATTCATTACAACATTAGAAACATTAATAAGCAATATTCTATTTCTTAGACGAAGGGATCCTGAAACAGTTTTTCTATTATTTTTTTATTTTATGCATTTATTTATTTTTTGAAGTTTAACTGGTCCAAGTTTCTTAAAACTAGGATTCTATTTGGTGCTTTGCATTATTTATTCTCCAAAAACATATGACAAGAGTGACAAGAATGGGTGTGTAGAAATAAAAAAAAAAATGGAAAACACCTGCTTTTCTCTTTAACATCACACAGAAATGTAGTTGTAGTGACAGGAATTGGTGAATATGAAAGAATTTGTAAAAACAAAAAATGAAAAATGACAACAAACAGGAAACTGATACCGGTGAACAATGGGGCACATGGAAATCCTTTTCTGCGCCCATCAGACTCACTTGATAAAAACTCCAGACTGGGCAGACAAAAACAAAAGAGGGCATTGAGATCACACAGTGACCCCGGCTGGCTCCACTGACACGTTTCTGGTCGTGTGCCAGCCCTGTGTCTCCTAGCGATGCCTGCTGGGTCTGGCGGGTCTGTCGGGTCTGTCAGACAAGCCCTAGACACGAGACACTTTCTATGTTGCCCGCTACTTACATGAAGCATCCACAAAGACTGTTTGTTATATTAATGCTGCATATGCAGATGGTAGTTTATGTTAATTAGAAGGCAGAGAATGACTGTTTTCCAGATTCATGCTACTTTATGTTTGACCTCAATTAGTCTTTTAATCCTGATCTGCTCTTAAAACAAGTGAAGCAAATAATGTGTAGGACCTCATGTGCCTCAGAGCCACCTCAGGAAACAAGAAAACAACCTACACTTGTTTTGTCTAACAATTCATTTCATTTGAAATGTAAAACCTTCAGAGAGATAAAATTGTAGCTGATTTCATTATTCCTGCTCTGACTGTGAGGTAAAACTAATATGGGTGAGTGACAGGTCAAAGAGATTATGTTAGACATCTCAATAAAACCTAGTGGACAGACTGTAAAGTACTGAAACAAAGTGCCCTATTTCCTGTGAGTTGATGATCTAAAGGGATTTAAAAGACCTGAAGAGATGTGGTCTGAAGTCTGTTGTCTCCGCTATCAGATTGTATCAGATATCAGTTTCTTGTTCACATTATTCTGTCATGCAAACATAAAATGCTGTAAGGCTTTTAGTATGCTAATGTACTCAAGGCCTACATGTCAATCACCAACCCCCACTGTCCATCACTCCCGACACACAAGCAGCACCTATTTCAGACACACTCTTATTTGCACTTTTCCTCCATCTATGTATCGCTCTTACAGTGCTGGTCAAGGCTATGGTGCGATAATTAACATTAATTTATTTGTCCTAGTTGATTTCATTCTAGGTCAGTTACTGTCACTGCAGACTTCATAGTATAACATCCTTTTGCTCCAGGATTATGTATTCATTTTTTAGACTCTTATTAGAGTACAACTAAGGACCACTTATTTTTTTTAGCTTCCGTTCATGTCTGCAGCTTTGCAAATCAGATCCCTTTTTAAGTATACGCTGAGATTACTGGATTGGGTACAAAACATGCGTTTGGCACATAACATAACATTCATATTTCTCATTCCTAAGCAGATTTCAGAAAGCTTAAGGTCTTAAGATCTACAGTACGTAGAGTGTTTGACCAAATGTACAAATGACTTTAAAAACCAACAGAGCTCTAATCTTCAGTTTCTAAAGTGACTTTTAAAGTGACTTCAATGAGGAAGAGGTGGAGGCAGCAGGGTGCATATGGGTTAGCAATGATAACTTAAGTGTTTGACCCCTCTTCCCAGCCTCTCACATGCATGCTACCTCCCCTCTGCAGTTTCCCTGGAGACCGACTTGTCCTCATGCAGATTTATAAAACCATTATGGAGGGTCTATTACCATGTCATTGGTTGCCATTATCAGCTAATCACAAAGCATGCAGCTGGGAGAAGACGTAATGCGTCTAATATCTAGGCTAATGCATCAAAACTGGTGAGTTTTATTTACTTATTACTAATTTGGCAACCCAAATGTGAACTCCTGCCAAAGAAAGCGCAGCTTCTCTCTCTCCATCTGCTTCTGCGATGTAAAACCAAGTAAAGCTCTTTGAGGAAAAAAAAAAAGAAAGGGAAAAGAGCGATTGGCATTCATGGAGTTGGATGTTAAGAAGCGTATCTGACTGAGAGAGTCTTGTGTTGGCTAGTACAGATCCGCTAGCCCCCCTAAACGTGGCCCACACCTGCCAGCTGCACTTTAAATCCTCCAGCCGTTAGGTTCAATTACAGCAGAGCTGGATGGAGTCTCAGTGGGGTGTCTACGCCTCAGCATCCCCACCCCCACCTGCCGGGAATTAGGCTCGGAATGCTCGGAAGCAGATGGCATCCAGTGGCTATCATGTTAACATGCATGTTACCCCTAAATATTCATAATTTAGCGTTTGATGGGGGACTTTCTTTGATTTCAAAGCAATGGATAATTCTCAGGCTCAGATGGTTTTTGACTCTGACTAGAGAGGTTGGCAAAGGCTGTGGTATTGTCTTATAATAAGTCATAGATATGCTTTTTAAACAATTATATTGATAGTTTGTGTCTATAATGGATAAGGCCACCTTAATTTCAGATGCATGCAGCTTCTCTGTTTTGCAAATTGCCTAAGTGAATATAGCTGTATATTATTATTATATATATTATTTTTTAAGAAATCAATTTTCAGCAATGCATTAAACTGATCAAAATTAAGAGTAAAGACATTTATTTTCTATGTGCTTGGGAACTTTCTATCCATGAAAGGGGGGGGGGGGGTGTTCTAATGCTATTTCATACATTCTGAGTTATTTACACTGTTAAAGAGTTGAATTGTCTTGCTAAACATGGCCATTTTTTTTTGTGGCTTGTGACTCTTTAGCTCCACCCAGTCTCCAGGAGCTCAGCTGTTTTTAGAGAGAATTGTAAAGCTGCATTTTTCTTTTATAAATATGATAAAACTAAAGACTCTTTGGAGATATAAAGGATGGTATACTAGGTACTCAAGATTAACGTGTGTGTTTAAAGAATCCTGAAATAATGTATTATGGTTTCCACACAAAAAAAATTAAGCAGCACAACTGTTTTCAACGCTGATAATAATAAGAAATGTTTGAGCAACAAATCAGCATATTAGAACGATTTCTAAAGGATCATGTGACACTGATGACAGGAGTAATGGCTACTGAAAATTTAGCATTGCCATCAAAGGAATAACAGCTATTTAAAATTATAATAATATTTCAGACTCCAAACTTTTGAAAGGTAGCATAAATACATAAAATATATACAGTGCATAAATAAATAAATCCCAGCTAATATGACTTCAATTCTCTTTAAGCCACAATAGCGATATCTTCAGAAACAGTTACACTATATAATCTGGAGCAGGGGATGTCCTTTTCATCTACTGTGTTCGCAGCTGTGCATTGAGGACATGCCGCCTCTAACTCTTCACAGTCCTACTGAGGGCGTACCAACTGTAATCACATATGACATGCAGTGATATGCCTTGCTTGAACAAACCAAAAAAGCTCTCAAGTAAACACAGTTCCAAAACAAATTATGCCTTTTGTGCATCTTCAGACACATAGTTATATACGCACACACTCATCCCATGAAAGCAATAAGATGAGTATTGAGTGTGTGAGTAAGCAGCTTAAATGTAAGACAAGTTTCATCTAAGTCAGTCTGATGGATTTGTACTGCATTTTGATATAGTTGGGTGTTTCTTGGAACCTTGTTATTGGTGTCTGCAAATATAAAATTCCAATCTAAACACTTTAGTGTTTTTCTTCTCATCCCATTTCTCATTCCTCAGTTGTAAAGAGATTCATCAAAGACGTTAATCTTACTAAGGCTAAGAAAAGACACATATTAAGAGTACAGCAGCACTGAGCTATGTACAAATGCCTCATTACTATGAATTACTATGAGGTGAGTACACAAGATTAACTGTTGAGAAATGCATGAGTGGAACATTTTATGTACAGTAGAGCATATTCTATAAATATAGTACACTTTGGGGTCCTGTGACTAATTTTAAACCATTCAAGGTACAAATAAGATCTATTATAGGTATGTAAAAATACAATAGAAATGCTAATAAAAAATGACCTGGAACAAAAAGCTGCTACTTTTAAACCAATAGATAAAAACACAAAAACATATATTTCATTTATTTTATCTTGACTTCATCTTGTGATCTAAAAGTAAAAATCCCATTTGCTGGTATTAAGATTCACAAAATGTCTCTTCAATACAAGGGATATTCCTGAAATGTCTTACAGACATCACTGCAGTGCTATCCCATCATACATTTTTAATGCTTATCAGTGACAAACCATGCTATTTGCGTGTGTGCCAGGAGCTACTCCCACTGAGCCACTCACAGACATCAGGATTCCCTGTGCTGCAGGGTAGATGACATGCTCTTCCCAATCATAGACAGCACTAAAGCCCACATATATTAGTGGTAAATGCCATCTCAGCTGCATAAAGTCAATGAATAATGTAGAGCACTTTGAGCTAAAAGTCCATTTGACAAGTTGAGACTGTCTAACATATGGTGCAATTTAAATGTTTTCTACAAATAAAGTCTACCCTGGACACTCCAACCTTTTCTAAGATATAATAATAATAATAATCATCATCATCATTAAAGGCTCAATGGAAACTCGTTACAGAGCTGTGGTGCTAACCAGAGTTTTGGTATTGTTACATTTGTGGAGGTGAGAGTGCAACTAGACTTAAATGCAGACATTAAGTAAGATTATAAGAGTGGAAGGTCTTATTCAGAACAAGTGAAAATATGGATGTGAATGTACTTAGCATAGCAATAATAACTGAGGCCGGATGTGACTAAGAGGGAGCATGTAAATATTGAAATGAAAAGGGCCAAAAACAGAGCCCTGCGGGACTTCCACGAGGGTTCTGTTAGTTCGCAGGGTCTCAAAATGACTATTTCTTCCACCAATATCACACACCCAAATAACAGAGGATGAGGTGAGTGACTCATTTCAGCCACTTTCTCAGATAAATCCAGCCTGAGACATTACCATAATAATTCTACATTCACCTTTGTCAGGCAATTCTTGGAGGGAGTTTTGCATAATTAAGGCAGATCAAGCCGGGACAGACTTCAAATATGCGAATGAGTTCTCTCACTAAATTCCAAAGAGATTCACGGTGGTCGAGAGGCAGCCAGGAGCTTTCTACATACAATTCACCACTGCTGTGCCGAATCCCTGACGACATCATCAAAACGCGTCAGCTATCCACATCCCACCAGGCGTGTACCCTAGCTTTTTGGATGAGAATAGAAGGGGATAATTCCCCTGCCCCCATAAGATTTCTCCATGAAAATCCTCAAAATTTCTTTGTGTTTCACAGAAACAATGAGTATTCTTCATTTGCTGAAAATCCACATTTATATTTTTAGGAAACAAAAGATATATTGTCTCAAAAGATTAAAAGATGAGTACACAAACACAGAGGAGCACACAGATGAAATGCTATGTGTACAGATGAAAAGAGAAGGTAATACTCGAATAGTCTTGAATACTGTCTCTGCTGGAAAGACCATGGCTGAATGCTCAATGTCCCTGCCACTACCAGAATACAAAGGTCAATTGTGCTTTCTGCCAGTAATGTCTGTTCCTGTCTATTTTCTTTCAGATACTGTAAATAACCAAAGTATTTTGATTACGTCTAATTAAGTATTTCATTTACTAAGATAAATGGAAATATCAATGAATGATGTAAAGCTGCAACAGAAACCAACACATTTATTTACTTGACACTTTGCTTCACTTAGAATGAACTGCAGATTGGTTTAACCACATAAATGAAATGAGAATGACTTGTTTTAGTGTCCTAATAACCACAGAGGTGAATAAAGACATGCCCCATCTGGATTTCCCATCTGGGCTGGTTAAAGCATGTTCAGAATTAAAGAGGGTTCAGGTGGTCATTACCAGCTCCTGATGTATAATTCTATGTATAAATCTATACGACAACAGCTCAGATCATTATTTGAGAGTCCCTTGAGGGTAGCATCACTGAAGCGTTCACATTTTTTAAAGGTGATAAAACACTAAAAGCATGGCCTCATTTTTTACAGGACAATGCTCTACTGGAGCATCCAAGGAAAAATGAAAAATACAGTAAGAATAGGAAGTTACAAACTTCACCTCTTCTTCACCTCACAAGAAAGTTATAGATTTAACTTGCTTATACTTAGGGCTGATAAATGTTGATTTCTACAATAGAATATAAACCAACTAATCTGCTGATATTTAATCAACATATCTGCAAATTTCTTATTCTTATTCTTTCTTAAACTTATGAAAATCATCTCCATTAATGACATTTTAAAAAGAATCCCAGATTTAATGCATGAGCGGGTCATGAAAAGATCGTTTTTAGACTAAAAATACCTAAATGTCAAAAAATGAAAAACAATTCATGCCAAAACTTATGGGTGCTTGAGGCAAATTTGTTCCTACGAGGAAAGGGACTGTCATGGTAAATTCAGTCTTCAACGGTTTAGTCGGACTGACATTTTGAATCTTGCTATTCACTAGTTTCTATGCAACCATATAACTAATATAAAAAATGCAGTTTGTAGAGTCTTAAGCATAGGAATAAAAAGTTATAGCTGTTCAAAGTAAAGATAGCAGTTAAGAAGGCTGTAGTAGTAGTTAAGAAAATTAGCAATGATACTATTCCAGAGCAAAAATAATAGGCCTATGCTGGTTTCCTATGGTTTCCAGACAATGCCAGAGCATAATTCACTCACACAACATTCAGATTAATGACCTTGTTTGAAACCACAGGAGCCCCCTTTGGGCTGTAGCTAATATCTTTATTTAAATCATTTTATTAAATGACTTTTTAGATCTATCACTTACTTGTTTGCCCTCCAGAGTATAGAGTCTTTTCACAGCTCCAGAATCCAGTTTAATGGCATCAGTGATGTCCGTGAGCACCTGCTCAAATGAGTGAGCTGTCTTCTTATTCAAGAGAATCCGGACAGCTTTACGAGGCTTGACACCACTCCTGATAACCGTCACCAGCTTGGGTTTGATGAAGTCTTTGCTCTCTCGTTCTCTCAGCTCATTCTTTGAGGCGGTAAGGGATGGCAGAGAGCGAGATGTACCCATCTTCACATTGACCGACCAGTTGGGATTGATATTCTTAGTGTAGTCCACTTTACGGTATGGTTCATTGGAAGCACACACATAGCTTTCACCTGCCAAGATGAGAATAAGATGAAAGTTATTGTTTTGCTCAAAATGCTTCAAAATGCAGATATAGGTCTTCATTTACGAATAAAGTGCCACTTTACTGAAAACCTAAATCATTAACTTATTTCCAAACAAATTTTTGACAGCATGTTTGGAGGTAAGAGGTGATTTTAGATATTTATGAAGTAGACATTTAAGTACTGTGATAAATACGGCCTATTTTAACTTAATTAAATACTGGCTAAAAGTTCTAAAAATGTACTAATAACTCTAATGTATCTGATATGAAATCCCATTTTTGCAGTGGAACACAAAATAAACAGGTAATTGTGAGATAAACAAACAGTCAAACCACAATTATAACAAAAAAAACATAATTGGAATTATGAGAAAGTCAAATTGTGAGAAACAACGTCTTATTGTGAGATATAGATTTATATATAAAGTTACAGTTCTATATATATGCAGAATTGTGAGATATGAAGACAATTTTTAAAGGTTTTTCTGAGATATTGCAATTCTGAAATGTGAAGTTGCTATTATTTCTTTCTTAGTATAAATACAATAATACAATTCTTTATTTATATATATATATATATATATATATATAATAATAAACAATGCACACCTAAGATATACAGCAACTGCAAAGTATTGGGTTGAATACAAATACACGTGACCCATCTGTGACCCCAGCTCTGCCTCTCTACACTTTCAGCAGTGGTTTTGGACAAAGTCCAAGTTTTTTCCTTTTTGCAGGAATTCCAAAGTAACTGTTAGTAAGTATGCATTCACATTCCCTATAACTTCACAAACCAAAAAGCTGTATAAATGAATAGCACAAGAATGAAACGCTATTTCCCAAGAAATGTTGCATAAATTCTTTCATTTTGAAATGTTTACATAACTAAACATCATCGTATCTGATAGACATAGCCCATGAAAGTGTGCACGACTGCATAAAAGCCATGCTTGTTTATGTGTGATGATGGCACATCTTGGCACTACAGCAGAGGCAGCTGGTCTGAAAATGGAGCTTTGTCATCCTAAGGAGCGCAGTGCTGTCAGGACAAAAGACATGCTAGTGTATCAAAAGAGGACAAACAACCCTTGAAACCAAACATCCCCTCCTGCTCCCTCCTTACCGCAGAGAAAACATGTCTGAATGTCACATTTACAACATTTATGGCTTCCGATGAACTAGCAGTAGCAAGCAATAGCTTAAAGTCATTTCAAAATCAAAATGAATTTGTGTGATGCATTTTGTATGCCATTTAAAAGTCTGGAGTATGGATTTGGCCTGTTCTGTTCCTCTGCTTTAAATTACCAAGATATTCAGTATAACATCACTCTTCCTCACGTGATTTTGCTTAATGTTTGCTGAGCAGTGTAAGCTTTATGGTGGTAAAGTGATTCTCATGTTAAGGTCGAGGGGTCAAGACGACATCAGGAGTTGGAAATGTGACCATTCAACTGGATTTGGAGGCCGAATTCCACTTCACACACCTCATCATGAACTTTAAGGTGAGACAGACACTCTCACACAAACATAAGCACTCTTAACTAGAGCACAGTCTTGAGGAATGTAGAACATATGCACAAATGTTTTTGAAGTGCTTCTCTTCAAGTCCAGAGATGCATTTCTGCAGAGCAATTTAAATTAAAAAATATATTCAAACAGCTCGCGTTGAACAAGTACTGACCATTGATCTGTCAATCTTTACAGATCCAATTCAGTTATAAAAAGTGAATAACTAACTTAATGCCACTTACATTTGAAGTTTATAACCTCACATAGAAACACAAGAAATGTTTGAGCCCGGATCAAGCATAGGATGATTTTTGAGAATATATTTAAGTGTCAGACAGAAACAAATGAGCAAACAATGAACACAAGTGACATCGCTCGTGGATATATGCATGCTATGCACATGAAACTATTCAAACTGTCTACTCAGAAAAGAAATTGGAATATCATCTGAATCTGAACAGCAAAGTCTACATCCTCTGGTGAAACTAGTGGGCTTCAAACTAAGATGAAAAATGATATATATATTCCTCATCTTAGCTAAGACAGGCAACTGAGAACAGATGACTCACCTAGTGTGAATGAAATGTTTGTTTATTCACATGAGAGTATGAAGAGATGTGTGATATAACCATGGTCTGTTAGCATTCAATGCATTTAAAATATTTCAGGTTAAGCATGAAATACAAATTAAAACAATAAGCCAAAATGAAGACCTATTAAAACTAAAACTTTGAAAACAAAACCCAAAACACTAAGCAAAAGAAATTTCATGCATGCAAATATCTTTCAAACATTTTTAGATAAACCCCTAACAATTAATACTCATAAATCATTAAGATTATGGCCAGCGTTTAGTTCCACCACTGACCCAGAACTACAACCATTCATCCACAGCATAAACGTCATTGTTCTGGCCAATGGATCATAAACTCTCAATTTCACTCAGTTTGCCTCAGAAGGGAGGGAGGGGTGGAGAGGCTCCCAAGACACTGGGCTTTATTAAGCTGAGAAATTAACAAAAGGCTAATTAATCAAGTAGACTCCAGATGGGGTCACTATTACTGATGATAAACTGACCCAAAATCAGATGGCGGCTATTTGACATAATATGTGTTGGAAAACAGAAATATAGTAATACTGATGCCATTCACATGGGACTCAGGTGTGGACTGGAACAACCACTGGGGTTGTGAACCCTCCATCACCCTCTCATAACCAGTTCTGCCTTGATGTCCAGACGGGACCCTGATACCCATCATTCAACAAAGTGTGGTGGGCCAGCACAATAAGCAGTATTAGTAGTTGCCTACTGCTGGTGATCTTTAGCAAATAGCATTCATAGCTTTGATCATGTGCGTGTAAGACTTTACACAGATTTGTAACACAAAAGAGAACTAAGCCAACCCTCAGTCAGCGTGAAGAGATGCTGAGCTCGGCACTTCAAATGCAAAGCACTTGTACAATTGCATCATTGAGCAAACACAGAGCCACATTCTGCGTCACAATCTCACATGCTGGACCAAAGCAGCTGCTCTTGTGCTTGCACACTAATTTAGTAAAAGATATACTTGTGTTTAGAGTAACAAGATTTACCACGTTACATTCTTTAATTATGCAATGAATTCTGCATTCAGTTTATTGTTGACATACCACAGAGCAATAACAACAAGGCCTGTATAATTGGGTTGGTAAACCTTTTCTAAGAGAACATTATTAACATTTCGAGAAAGTAATGTATTCATACTCATTCATTGTGATTGAGTACTGGCTTTGAATGACCAATGGCAATCAAAGCAATAGTTCAATCCCCACAAATGGCAATTCTGGCAACTCTTATGTTGTTTCAAATGGCTATGGAACACAGAAGGTATTTTGAAGCTATTAATGACTTTTTGTCCACATACTGAAATTCAGCTGGGTCCATTGGGCCTTGACCCCTCTGACTTTCATTATATTGATAAAAACAGTTAATAGATATTTTTTTCTGTTCTGCTGATGGATGTGAGCAAATGGTTAAAAAAATTGGGTGAACTTTTACTTTTAGATCCTGTTTCATGTCTATTTTCAGTTTCAGTAAGGGAAGGAATTGGCCTTAGTAAAGTGACTTGAGACTATATACTATTCCATCAGCGGATAGTGAATTAAGTAAAAACAGTCTTCGTCTTATTATTATATTACCTTTACTAGTACATATAATTATAAATTGATTGACTGAATGAATAAATGAATGACTGACTGACTGAATGAATGAATGAACGTCTTTGCAAAATAGAGAGAAAATCATTGCCAATAAAGTACTGGAAATTTGTAGTGTTAACTGAAAAACCAGTGTTTATGTGTCTGAGAAACTTGTAAAAGTTACCTACACCGTCTTGCCATGTTGCAACATTGCAAACAATGCATCCTTACAATCACTAAAGTATGATAATAGCAGTGGTGCTTTACTGGATGTCACATGGGGGAAAGAATTTGAAGTGCCTGGTGTGTCTATTTAGACTTTGGCACCTGTACAATGTTCAGTCTCACCTTCTATTAACTCATCCAGGCTGGTGATCTTCTTCCCCCCTTCCATAGCATAGATGTTCCGGACTCCTTGCGGTAAATTCACATTGTCCGAGAGGGAGCGGGTGAGCTCCATCAGCAGCGCGTCGAAGGATCTGAAGCGGTCACTGGACACCGCGTACACCAAGCCCTTGAAGTACTTATCACCGTTCCGAAAGAAGCGAACTTTTTTCGCTTTCCTCTCGGAGGTGAGCGACTGCAGTGTGCGTGTGCGGTAGAAACTACAGTGCGCACTGTGAGCGGGACTGGGCACGAGCCCGTTACCCCGCGAGCCGGAATGAGAAGCGCCACTTCCCCGCGGGGACCGGTGACTCTTCTCGCGCTCCTCGAAATGCTCCCACTCGATGCTTCTGCTGGACATGTTTTTTCCTTGAAGTCAAAGCGCGGATCCTTGAATAAATTAGCTTGTTTTTGTGCTGTTGTTTCTGCTGGTTGTTGTTCGTGTTATTTCCCTTCTAAGGTCTTTCAACAAATGATACACATTTTCTGTGGGAAATCAGTCCGACAAAAGACCAAAAACCGTTCTCTTCAACTTTTTTTTATACAGCTAAATAAAGAAGTTGTTAAAATATATATTAGGAGAAATAAAAGGTGAAAGTGCCAGTAGTCCACAAATCCAAGAACTGTAGAATTCAAGGACAGACGCTATAGTAGAGGTGAGCCCCGGTCATGATGAGATGAGACGCGCAGAGCTGTATGTGCGCATGCTGGACACGCGTGACCGTCCGCGGTTCTCTTCATCCCTCCACTGGCACTCAATCAGGCCAACACTCGCCACACACCTACATGAAAGCCACGGAGGAGAGGACAAGAGCTGCTCCTCCTCAGGGTCCTAAAACTCACATTTCTCCCCAAACGCAGTGGTTCTGCGTGGCCCACTAGGGGGCCTCAACCTAACCTCAAAATAACTTAAAGGGATAGTTCACCCCAAAAATGAAAAATACAGGTTAGTTAACTTACATTTAGGCCATTCAAGATGAAGGGGGCTTTTTTTATTCAGTAGATGATTTTTTTTAACTATGGTCCTTCCTGATTTATAAAATGCAAGTCACTAGCTATGTTTCCATCACTCTGTTTTTATGCGCATTTAAAGTATCACATCAGAAATTAGTTATGGAAACGCCAGATTCAGAAGAAAAAAAAACATTTTTGCCCGCTTGAAGTGTTTTTTGACTTGTGCAAATAAAGGAGATGGAAATGCATTTGCCAAGTAAATTCCTCCATGTGCATCAAAAAAGTCTGACTTTGCGATATGAGATGGCAAAACCTGACTAACCAAGTAATTTATTATATGTGAAAATTATTATATTGAGTGGATTCTCCTACTTTTCTTAGTAATATATAGTGCCGGTTTACCAGGAAGTGACGATTTTGTTCT
>SCHK01059777.1:357-21549 GCA_004124795.1 Poropuntius huangchuchieni
CGCATTATATGACCCCTTTAAAAATACTGTTCTTTTGAACTTTCTATTCATAAAAGAACCCTGAAAAAAATCCCAGTTTTTATTAATATATTACTGCACAACTTTTGATGTCACCTGTCAACACATTCAAACAGACAAATTATTTGAAATTGTAATAATACTCACCAAATTTTTGATTAAAATGCAACCTTGATGAACATAAGAGACTTTTGAACAATGGTGTATTTCATGTCGCTCCGAACCTAGATGACTTACTTTCTTCCACACAACACAAAATAAGATATTTTGAAATGCACCAGACCTCACTGACTTTCATTGTATTTGCAAAAACACAGAACATTTTCAAAATATCTTTTGTGTTTTGCAACATGAGGATGTAATATAGCAAGAAAGCATGATATACATACAACATTATATGCAGCGACAGCCCCCATTTAATGATACGTCACCCAGATTGTCTGGTAATCATTGGTTGCACATCAAAAGGCCAGCAGCAAACAGGGTAAACGCTTGTAAATGGTTTGACTACTGCATTCAGATTGATGTGTATATGACACTGAACACAGCTCTCAGATGAAACATGTCATGAGTGAGCGCGCCTGCCGATTCCCTGTTTATGTGAATGAAGGGGAATAAACCAGCCATGAGAGTGCTGGTAATGGAGCAGGTCAGTGAAGTGTTGAGCGAATGAGGCGAAAGGGGTCTCCGGTCAGCACTGCAGCGCTAGGCTCTCTCAGCTACTGACCTCCTGTAAATAGAAGCTCACGCACTACCAAATGAATTTGTTTCCACTCAATTTCCTAAAAGGCTATTTCCTCCAGGCCTCAGCTGCAGGGAACCCAGATGAACGGAAAAACCAAGAGGCCGGAAATCTTCAGGTGCCTTTCATATATCTTCTGGATTCATCATCAACAGGAAGATGGACCAATGTACCACCATTACCCTCAAAACAAGAACAGGAATAGATGCACAGAAGGGAAGAGGCATTTATAGACATACAGTAGAGCCTTGAACAACATACATGAATGATGGTCAATTAGTTGTTCAACAATCTTTTTTTTTTTTTTTTTTTTTTTTTTTTAAGTGTGGAGTTTCAGTGTATAGTTTCAACAACATGCCATGGTTTAGCTATTCGACAGGTTGCAAGATAGTGTCTTCAAATTCAACTTCTTTATAGCATTAAAATAGATATTAAAATCTCCTCCAGAAATTGAGTTTGACACCCCTGATGTACTGAACTGTGTCATACTGAACCGAACCATGAATTATGTGAACTGTTACACCCCTATTTACCATCATGCAGAAGTTAATCTAAATGGAAAAACAGATGCATGCCAAATCAGTGATCAAATATGGAACGATTCCAATTAGATTCCAGCAACAATCAATTTGTCTGCAAATTTTAACAAACATTAATCTGACTGGTTAAATTGTGCATTGTGTCTTCTGTTGGGTTAAACAGACTAGCTGATTTGTCAACCCACCGACTAGTCTATTCAGAAAATATGTTGTTTAGCTCATCCCTAATACGCGCATATGTAAGTGCACGGCACTTGTAAAGAAAGCATCCTGCATTAGGCACTGAAGTCTACATTAGCGTGTGCTTTTTAAAATGCTGATGCATTAGCCAATGTGAGGCAAAAAAGCACTTATAAGGCCAACACAGACAAGCCAGTCATTAGGATTGAGCATTCTGCCCCTTCCTCCTTAATGGATGTATCACACAAACAGAAGAGTAAAGGCTATTCTGTGGCCCGTCCCTGTAATTGGCAACAATTTAGCCCTCCACAGCCACTCCATCTTTCGTTTCAAAAGGAAGCCTGCTGCTGCACACAATAGGTGAGAGAGCTGGCCTCTGTTTAACACGGATTCATTTCTTTCAAGAGACGAGCACGCTGTGAACCTATAGTTACCCATTCAGAGTATTTTCAGTGCTGAAGCAAAAGCATCGACCCTGAAGATAAGACAGTTCATGGATTTTGCAGTTAGCTGTTTATTGTAGCTCTACGAAGCTCTTTTCCCTTTGTTGGACCGAGGCGGTTCTCCTCTGGACTCTGGGTCAGGGTCTTAGATGAATCTGAGTGCCTTTATGGACGCACAAACGATATGAAATGAACAATATCCTCGGGACACGGAAACAGGTGGTGTTGGATACTAT
Source organism: Poropuntius huangchuchieni (assembly GCA_004124795.1). Taxonomy (NCBI): domain Eukaryota; kingdom Metazoa; phylum Chordata; class Actinopteri; order Cypriniformes; family Cyprinidae; genus Poropuntius; species Poropuntius huangchuchieni. The sequence goes on from SCHK01059777.1 coordinate 2,516, forward strand.
GGTCCACTACACACTGCATGTGTGCAAAGACAGGACACCTGACGCTCAACATGACTCAAAATTTTACAAGGGTCCTTAAATATAATTGAAAGGTCTGGGCCTAATTCAAAGCATGTGTGTGACTGCACATGCGACTGCTTTCACGCAGATGTAAACTGTTACATTTGATGGATACTTAAAACACATAAGAGGCTGAGTCGGGGGCAAAAGTCCAGCGCATAGGCAATCCCATATATCAGTCGAATCCTGATTTATGGTGCATGGTCCTGAGCAAGCCAATGTTTACTAGGGCTGCACGATTAATTTAGATTAAACCAAAATCTTTAGGTTGCTCTAACGTGCATTTGGGAGTGCTTAACAAAAAAAAAAAAGAGGCTGTAATTGATGTAATGTTTGCAGCTGATATTTTTATGATATTAATTATTGTATTTTTTCCTAATTGTTTTGTATTTTTTATTATTTTATCGTATATGTATTATATTTTATGTTTATGTATATTTTATATTTTTTATTTATTATATTTAAGTGATATTGTATTTTTCCTAATTTTACAGTGATATATTACAATAATATTTTTAATATTTAATAATTAAGCAATTTTATATTATTTAGTAGTAGTAGTAATAATAAAAACTTAAAAACTAGTAATACACAAAACTCAATTAGATTATTCCCCAAATCATGCAACCCTACTGTACAAACTCAAATTTTTTTTTTTTTTTTTTTTTTTTTTTTTTTATGGACTCTTAATGTATTATTGTATATCTGCCATTTTACGAAAAACCCACCCCTAAATGCCATGTAAAAAATAAATACATAAATAACTAAACTGTGATTATCCATTCACAGACTGATTCTTCCTTACAAACCAAGTGGTTCTTGGCCAGAGTAAGATGCAAAGGCAGTCCAGAATTTATATGCCGAAAGACAAAAGTCTGGTTGGAAAGACTAGCTTCACTATAAAGCACAACATACATGCAAACACAGCCAATCAGTGCTCTCTCTTTCCTCTCCGGCAGGAGCATACATGCCACACAACCATCTGCTGCTCTGCTCAGCACTGTTCTCTCCATCAATAATCTATGAACCCATCTAACACTTTGCTCTTTACTGTGCAACACAAAGGTGAGACCGAGAGGCTGACGTCTACACATCTCATACACACATTTTAAATATTCATTGTGCCCATTTATGTAACAAAGTCTTTACAGAGGATGACACATGCAGATGTATATGGAATATAAACGCATTGATTAGACACCAACATGCCAGATCCACATCTTTAGCAGTGATTTTACTTACAAAAAAAACATAGGTTTTATAGGTTTAAATAAGTTTTTTTTTTCTTTTTCTGCCTTGCACATTTTAGGATGGGGTCCCCCTCAAAGAAATCATCATATTTGGGGGATTTGGTAACAAACATGATGAAAAATCCTAGTTTAGATTTTAAAACACAGAGTACAGATCTAGACCCCTGATCTAGCTTATTCAAAAGCAACCAAGAAGTTGGTATATAAGTGAAGAAAAAGTAAGAAAAATCTTATCCAGACTAGTACACCATACCTTTAGGTCCAAAAGAAAAAAAAAAAAATCATCTGATGTATCTCATACCAGAGTTGAGTCATGAGTCTCCCAGTGTTGTTTATATACTCTATGCTATGGAGGCCATTCTAATTACCAAAACAAGAAACAAAACACATAGATCTTTCCAAAAACTATTTCTTGCATCATAGTATAAGAGAGTGCAGAAGATAAATGGAGGAGGCTATTGCACCAGAGCCATATTTCGCAATACAACAGGGATACTTCCCTCAGCTTTCACTTAATCCTGAGGCAGAGGAAGCAGTGAATGTCATTAGAACTACAGGCAGAGGAAGTAGCCAACAGATTCAAATTGTCAGCAGTGATTCATGCTGCATACTTTGAATGTAGCTATAGCGATTATTGATCTGGCTAGTTCATTTACTAGTTAATTTCAGTCTAGATCAATTTTAATCTTAGTTTCCACTTGCTAATTTTACCGTATCATCAGAAAGGGAAAGAGAAAACAAAACAACTCCTCAATTCCTCTTATGTTAAAGTGAGTCTCTACATTGTATTCAGGGTATACATTAAATCAGTACATATGTTCACTACAAATCAAAGTGACATTCAAGTTGAGCAACATGAACAAAGTTTAGTCTACGTTGCCCTCTATTAGCATGTCACATCATGTTTCATTCTTCCAGCAGGAGGAGAGAATAAAGGGGTCTCTCGAGGAGCCTTAAATTACGCGTGCCACAAGCAGGTTAATGACCCCAAATTTATGACCGATGCTGCACTACTTCAGAAGTAACCTCATCTGGAGTCTTTCACGGAGTAAAAAAAAAGAGCAAGTTAAAAATGGGTGAAACAGAGGCATTTGAGTGTGTAGCGAGAGCAAACAGGACTATGTTAGGCGCCATTTCCACCTGGCATTGCAATGCGTTTTAGAAGATCCAATCACAAGTGCTCAGTGCTAAATACAGATGGAAATAGGGTCTAAAGTGTTTTATGATTGAATCCCCGAAACCACATGTGTATGCAGTCAAAAACGCAAGCGATCACATCGCATTTGTAGTGGAAATACTACAGTCCTGAATGCTTCCCTGCCTGAAGTGAAGCTCTGCCTACTCACTGCCCACACATGATCATTCTTAGACATGCTGAGAGAAGGTGCACCAAACTATGCCATTGAAATTTTGCAGAATTCTACCAAAAAAAAACCCAAAAAACACAGATTGCAGTTGCCCTCCTTATCCTTTTCACTCACTTTCTTTTCCACGCAGCATGGGTTCATATATTCAATAGAATTCACATTTCATGCTCCTGCGAAAGTGATGTAAAGTGACAAAACAAGAGGGGAGTAATCCAAACACAAAATTCTGTCATTAATTACTTGCATCGAAGTCTGACACAGAAGAGAAGAAATTGTTGAATAAAGTCATTATTTTTGCTTTCTTTGCATTCAAAAAGCATTCTTGTAGCTTCATGAAATTAAGGTTGAACCACTGATGACACATTGACTATTTTAATGACGTCTTGAACGTGTCAGTTGCTGTCAGAAAGCTCTCAGATTTCACCAAAAATATCTTCATTTGTGTTCCAAAGATGAACGAAGGTCTTAAGGGTTTGGAATGACACGAGAGTGAGTAATTAATGACAGAATTTCATTATCACTTTAATAGCCGGTGTAAACAGTAAAGCATCTCAACTGACCACTTGTGATCGGATCACTAAAAACATAGCTTAATACCAGGTGTGAAGAAATCCCTAAAGTATACTCAATTTAGGATATGATTTATCTAAGTAGGACATGTTTTGGATCTTTGGGCATGATGATTAAACAATTACAGCCCGAAATCTATAAGTGTATCAACTCCTTAAAATCTTTACAATATATAGTTGAAGAAATAGCCCCAGCAGGAAAGTTGCCCAAGACCTAAAAAATATATGTTGACCAGGAATGTCCTACTTACAGTCGATCGCTCAGAACAGTACAAACTCTTCTCTGTACCCCATCTTATCACTCTATCTATTCAATCAACCCCCACCCATAGACTGACCCGCCTTCTCACTGTCCCTCGAGTGCCCTTGTGAATTATTCATGAGCGGGTTGGAGACACCCCACTCCACCGTTCCATCCATCAGTTCCTTGGACATGCTAAAAAATTTAGTGTTTGTGACCAGTCGACTCGGTTGCGCTCCAACATCCCACCGGGATAACCACTCACGCCTGTTAAGTGTCTAGTCTAGCCACCCACAGACCCCCAGACTGTCTCACTTCTCTGGAGCACTTCTCCCTCCCTACCCCCTTTCCATTGCTCCCTTTGTTTGTATGGACACATTTTAAAGCACTAAATCATTATAACTTAACTAATGCCTGGTACTTGTCAAAGAAAACCCAATGGAACCTCAAGCTAAACTAAACTTGAGTGTCTTGAGTGAATGACAGCTTCTAGCTTTTAACTCAAAATCTCCATCTCCATGTTTGTGCACACAGCACAACATTAGAAAGAAAGCTAATTTGACAAATAATTAGTCTCTTCTGACTGGCTTCTGTAGCAATTGTCAGTCACGTTCTGTCTTTGTACGGCAGTGTGGCCTAAAAGAAAAGTAGAAGCCTTTATCCTCTAATCCCTCATTCCTACTCCACCATTTTTGCCCGTCCACTCGCTCCTTTGTTCTAAAAAAAAACTAAAAAAAACAATCAGACAGCAGGCATCTGACCAGAGTTAATGAAGCCCTGCCAACACACTGCTCCTGATTGACTGCTTTATTCTGTCGTTTTAAGTGCGATCACTCAGATTCTTTGGGTTTGCTAAAGCAGTAATGGCAGTGTCTCTCAATAGAGTCAGGCTTTCGTCTACTTCCAAAAGCAGTTTTCAGGCATGACAGTAGCTAATTATTAGGGTTGGCTCCATCACTGGTGTTCAGGACCTTCTGCAGAGGGACATCAGAACTATTAGTAATGCCTGGTATTAGGGCATACAGAAACGCTAGATAAGTTAACATGATAAAGTCAACAAACTTGGGCTAAGTTTCTTTCAAAATCCCTAACCCAAAACTTTGCACCTAACACAGTCATACAAACTGTCCCAAGTTATATCCACCAAAATCAACCTGTTTTGGCTTGGATTGATATATCTTTTCTGAGTACTTGGTCTCAACAGAGACTATCAAACAGAAGCAAAACCCTCTATCTTTCCACTGAAATCTACTGACTTTAAATCCTTCTAGAAATCTCAAGTTATGTCTAAACTAAACTTATCACAGTCCTTTAGCCTGTTCTGTGTCAGATTTCTAAGCCTCTTCTATAAGTGATATAAATCTTATAGAGCTACAATGACAGATCTGAATCTATATTTTAATGATAATGAACTCAACCCACTATTGTCAAAAAATTCTAAATTCAAAACAGGGTTTTGACTATGAAAATTCAAGATTTTCAAAACTTTTTTTTAAATGTTCACATTTTAGGAAGTGTTACTATAGAAGATAAATGTTGTTAACCTGTTGTTACTATAGAAGTTAAATGTTGTCAATCCATTCAAATATAATTTTATTTTATAATTATTAATATTAGATACAGACAGTGTAAGTAACACTAAAACTCACTCTATTCCTCTTCCAGAAACTGGTACATTTACGTGCGGTAAATCCAACTGACAGGACTCTCTGAACTGCGGCGCAGGTTTCAGATCACGATCAAGATCATTTAGAACAGATTTTAAATGACAAAACACACTCATTTAGACATATTTGTGAATCAGAATTTCAGATAGTTGATGATATTTTAAGCAAGTTCAAGAATATTTTGAATTAAAAAGGAAAAACTAAATAAAAGCGATCCATCGCCATGGAAACAATAAGGGGAAACGTTCTAAAATAACGGTCGCCTAAAAACTCACTCTGGGGAGACCGCTAGAATATTTTAAACTCACAACTGAAAGGGTTAAATATAGTAAATGATCTATATGTCTTGTGTGGGTAAGTGGAAGTGTTTCTGCAGGGGTGTGGGTGCTTGCTGTGTATGGGGGTCATGCAATTGTGTGTGTGCTCAGCTGTTGGGGGAGGAGAAAATCTCTTGAAGAGAAATTCAAAGAAGTGACTGCAACACTTCAAGCTACTTGAATGAGGTCCAACATGCAGGAAAACTCTTGAGTTTCTTGGTCAGATCTTGAGAGGGGGTCTGTTTTCCTGTAAGTGTGGAAGAGCCAGAGGCAGGTACCAGGCACGGATCAGATCCAACTACGGAGATCTTGTATAATAGCCAAAGGGGGCAGAAATGAGCTTACTAACCCCAACCCCCTGCTGCATGTTTCCATTTTGTTTAGATCTAATCTGAGCCACTTCAGGCAAGCACACACCTACCTGCACGAACAAACACACAGAGAAGTAACCAAAAATAAACTACAAAGAACCTGAGAGGACACACACAAACACTGGTGATTTAAAGTGCAACACAATTTAAGCTGATAAAGTCTCACAGCAGTAGACCTGATAAAGCCGAACAATTGGAAAGTGACACACTCACACTAAATGCCTTCTTGACCTTTTACTCATGATAGTACAACCAAGGGATAAAAAGTATATTATACACTTGTGGCTTATTTTTGGACTGTTTACTGTATTTGACAATATAAAGCATGCAGAAACTTCAGTCAATTCTCATACATTTTTAATCCAGAACTTTGAGTTGAACATTAAAATGTTGATATGGGGAGTTCATCCAGGACATGTTGTTTCTTAACATTTCAGGAGAATTTGAAAAGAATCAAGACAACATCAAAATAAATCCTTGCTTTTAAGTTTAAATGTATGCACATAAATTTGAACACTACAAATTCTATGCAGAAAACTGGGGTTAGCTGAGGTAATATAGACTAGTAGGATATGTCAAAGACGTTTATTTTCATAGAAAACTAGATCAATAACCAATTTTTTTCTGTAGAATGGAAGTATAAAAACACAGACAACGTCAAACTCCAAAAACTCACAATTTTTTACATGCAATCTTACCTAAATATAAGAAAATAGCAGGTGCAAATTAAATTTAACATCTGAAAGAGTAGAGTAGGCTAATTCAAATTCCTTATTATCTGTAACTCAAAAACTATACTTTCTGAAAAGTAATTGCTTTTTTAAGTGTATATACAGATCTTCACCACAGTAATAATCCCCTGAAGCGTGGAAAATGAACAGTATGCCATGAATGTATAAACACGTGTAGCGCTGGCCTCATCTAAAAGCAGTCCTGAACATACACAGGATGTATCAGACAGATGACAAATAGGGCCCTGGGACCCCAGCTAGACGCTCGTAGCTAAACATTCACGGATCAGCATTCTGGAGCGACGGGTCACTCAGGAGTCAGGCAACTAAGTGCCCTCCAAATACAGCGACATTCTCAGGGTTTTGAAGGACAACCATGTTCTACAACAGAGTGAAACGACTGACTGAAAAGCCATGGCGAGATACCAAAGTGTTGTGTGGGAAGTGTAAATAGGCTCCTCAGAAAGAGCGCAATGATCATGTTCCTACGAACACAATGTGTATCTGTGCAATGTGTGTCTGTGTGTGTTCTACAAGAATCTTACACATCGCTGGGACTCTTAACCCCATTGTGTTGAAGTTGAACACTGGGTGTAAACAGCACTGATGGCTGGTAACATGGCAGGGTCAGAAAAGAATGATCTCTACAGTTTTGGCAGTTAACTGGTCAGTCCTACTTCCTCTGACCAAAGAAAAAAATATTTTATTGTAATATTTTATTTATTATTAGTTAGTACGTATAAATAAATAAATAACCATTGTTTCCCAATTCAAACACAACTTCACCACTGTAGTGATGGGTTTGATGGCCACATTTTCTGGAACACCACACTTAAAATGGCTCTTCTACTTGATCTCATTGAAATGGAAGTCCTGAGAAATGACGCCTGTCTCTTTTGACAGCTGTAGGCTATGTAGCCAGTCAGAAAGTCTGTCTGTAAATCATTTTGCTGACTTGGAGAATGGGGGTTTTGGAGAAAGCCAGTGTTTCCTTCATGACCATCAATGCTGAATCTACGCCACTCTGCTTAAATCCAAAGCATTTTTTTTCACCAGAGTTGGAATAATCAAAAGGACTCACGGTTTGAATCTAAGCCAATGGTTCTTCACGAATTGGGGTGCAACAAACATTTAAAAGATGACTTAACAGTATTTAATAAATACATTATTAATGCTTTTTAATACGTCAAATCAGTACGTGCACTGATATCATACTTCTTTTTCCCCCTTAAACTATTTTTATTTAAGAATATGCAGTTCTTGAAAGTTTTTAACAATCACAAAATGAATCATAGTAAATTGATTTAATAAATCAATACTTGTAGTTTCTGTTAATAAATAAAACATTTGAAAACAAGCAGCTTTGTCATAATTATAGAAGCAATACTGGAAATAAATTAGTCTGAGGGCAGCCTTTGAATATTGTGTTGGACAACAGAGGGTCTTTGAGTAAAAGCATTGTGCAACACTGATCTAAGGAATCACTGCCTGAATTAATTCACTCGCTTACTAAACTGCAAGTTAGCATAATATGAACTTAAGGGTAAACTATGCGATTCCTAATTAGAAATAGGAGAAAATCTGTTTAAGGTGAATTTCTTCTTAATTACAGAATGTATTTATCTACGACATAAGCAAAGCTAATTAAAGATTTGACCATTTTATGACCATTTTGCCTTTGCTTAGCAAGCTATTAGCCTATTCGTCAGCACAGCTTACTGGTTAAGAAAAGCTCTTGAGCTAGAACAAAATATCACAATAATGTGCTAAGGTTTTTAACAGACCTAGCAAAAGTCAGACGGAGGCTGCAGGGGAGTCTTGCATGACAAGGGCATGTTAGCAAAACAGAGTTAGAAAAATGTCTAAAATTGCTTACAGCACCTTTAATTTCCTCTGTATTTCTAATAAAACCAAAATCCACTGAGTGAGGCTTTATTAAGCCCAGCCTGACTGTCAGGAAATGAGAGCATTGTTTTTTGTGAACTCCATGCAGGGAAGCTAAGCTCGGCTAATGTGCCTGAGTCAGTGGGAGGCTAATAAAGGCTTCAGACAAACACCTTGAATAATCTCTCTCTAGCACTCACTTTTTCCATTCTGTCGTTCTCTTTATGACAGCTTCCTCTATGGTGTTCAAACAGCTGCATTAAAATAGATGAAAAGTAGTTAAAATTAGCATACTATGAGGCTAGTGCATTTCTCAAAAGGGATAACATTGCTTATGGGGACACTTTTTGCATAAACAAACACTGTGATCAGACAAACACAGTAAAACATTATCTAGCACACACACACACACACTAGCCTTATCTCCAGACCACAATACCACAAGTGTAACATCTTGATAAGCATGAACATTACATTAGGCTGGGCGATAAACAATATCATATAGAGATTGTGATAAAACTGGTCCATCGATGATAAGCTATTAACATTTTTAGTTGATATGGATTCATCTAGACAGCATTAAACTCAACAGAAATAAGCAAAAGACAACTGCAAAGTTGTCAGTGCATGTCAGTCTGTCTGTGTGTGATTGATGGTGTAGTTTCATCCTTACACAAACTGTAAATTAACTTATATTTTCATTTGATTACATTTTAAAAGGTTGATTAAACTGTTACTCTGTTTCATTAGGCATAGTTTCTGATGATAAGTTTATATTAAACCATAAAACTCAGAATCCAGAAATAAAATGAAAAACAGAATAGATTTTATGGGGCCCTAAAGTAAAAGTTAGTCTTACTCTATGGAGATTTTTCCTTCATTCTCAAGGTCTAACAAACATGTGGAAACATTTCCTTCTGCATTAATGGTATGAATATCAAGATAAATATCGATAGTGTGATAATATTTTTGGCCATATTGCCTAGCCCTACACCACATGATGTTTCTATAAAAAAGTATTTCCCATGAGTGAGAAAAGCTAATTATGAATACAACAGTGACACTACTATAAAAAAAGCTTTTTACGGTTGTGTTTACCGGTTTGTGGGCCTATTAACTTTGTGTGAACGAAGGCGGCTTTTATGGCCTCTCCTGCTGTTATGCGAGCAGTTTTAGAGAATAACACAAGAACGGGGGAAAGGAAGATGTTCACTCAGAATGAGAAACTAAATACGTGTATTTTCTGCTCCATTCGTGAAAGTTCTGCTTCGCTCACTCAAATACAGCTCACCTGCTTATGTGAATATGAAAATTAGCGGTTCATGCATTTCCTCAAAAACCCTTAAGTTCCCCTGCGTTCAAACCCACAGTGTTTTGAAGATCTTCTTTATTGAAATATGATAATTTGCATGTAATTTAATAGAACCTCAACGCTAAAGGAGCAGTATGAGTCTCTATCAAAGATGATCTAGGGAACCGGTTTGCTATAGTAACACAAAAAGCCAAAAATGGTACAAATTAACCGTACTTCTCACACTCGTTTGATCAAATCATCCTGCTGAGAGCAAACGCAAAAGCATGCAACCTCACTGATGCCTTTTTTTTTTTTTTTTTTTACATCAAAAGTTATAAGAAAGCCAACAGTAGCCAATGCTCCATTCTCCCAGGCCCCTCCCTGCAGAACTAACATGCCTCTTGTCCAGGATGGTACAGCCATCTGTTGTTTGTTAGGAGGTAGAGAGTTTGTGTGAATGAGTATGACGGTATTTGCTTGTGTGATGAGGAAAAGAAAGGAGACAAAAGCGAATGGGGGAGGGAGGTATGAGTAGAATATGTAAATGTACACATTAATGGTTTTCTCTGTGACTGACACTAGGGAAAGACTGCGAGAGAGCAATGACAGCAGCTTAAAAAGTGTTTTGCATGAGGAAAAGTGTGCCGATTAATGAAATAACAGACTGTTCTATCCTGACTCCACTTATCTGCACGGATATGGGGGATACAGTCTGTGGGGGGTTAGGATAATCCAACGGGAGTCCAAGCTCAATGTCATATTAACCTAGTTCATTGGCAAAACATGCTTTCTCACAACACAAACACAGCTCCAGCTGTCCAGTAGTTTTTGAGTGCATAATAGTGAACAATAGTATCGTCATCAACAGAGATACATTAAGATCATAAACTGTAATCACACACATCTGTTTTGAAAACATCTGTGTGACTAACACTCTGTGCTTGTTAACCCAATGACACACTACAGCCTCACACAGGTGAGTCTGAATCCAGGTGTGTGTGATGTCTGGCTTGTAAGGACAAGGTGTGTTTCAGTGTAATAAACTTGTAATGACACAGACTTGTCTTTGCCCTCAAGCAGTAGGTCAAGTTTTAAAACTGTTGTTAGAAGGCTTAAAGCTGCACTCATTAAGGTTTTGTGTAGGCCTACCATTAGCTGTTATTCACTACAATCAGTATTTTTATTGTTATATATTGCCATTGTTGCTATTAGTACCAGTCACAGTAATTGCACTTTTAAATTCTCTTGGGAAGTTCATATTTATGAGTTTGGAAGTCATAATAATTACAAGGTCATGTGAGTTCAAATCACCTTGGTCAGATAAAGACAGTGATGCAGGATACCTCTTCTACAGAAAAATACAGTAAGGTTTTTAACTGTACTTCTACAAAATGATAAATACAGAATGTGCATCAGGTGTGTTTTGGCATTTTTTATGTTTATATTCAGTTTATGCAGGTGCTACAAACTGAATTCTTATTATTCTCTATAACAATTCATCACCGTTCACTCATAAATACAATGATTCTGAGATGAAACATAACACAGAAATTTCATAACACAACTGATCATGTGATGTCAACATAACAGCACCCATAAGAGAGCAACCCGCTCCATGTCAGTAAAATTTAGATTTTTCCAGAAGACTGACAAGCCTTAAATCTTCATGTCATGTGAGTGAACATCACCGTAATGCTATTTCCCAAAAGTGTTGTTCATTTATTTGCATTTAAACACTTCTAATTAGCCAAAAAAAAAAAAAATACTGGATGCACCTTTAAGAGTGAAATTGTGTGTAGTGCCCTCAAATCAATCAATGTGCTCCAGTGTTTACTTGATTTAATGTCCCCCATAAAGGAACATTAATCTCCTGCTGGGCTTTCTAAACCAACATTAACCCCAAACCAAACCCCACTCATCTGACCAGAGCTGTTCAGACCCAGCTGCCTCATGTTTGTCAAAGTGTGAAAAAAACAAGGATAACAAGTCAGAGCACACTGCTGGGTCAATCAACTCAGCCACCATTATATCCCTGTTAGACAAGTAAATAGATTTATAAACAATTGACATTTCACATTTAATCCATGCTCATATAAAATCTACACCTTTTCATTACAATGGACACCATATTATCTGCATAAGTAGGCTATATACAATAATCTTTAATATTTGGCTATATGTTTGCAATACATACATCATGGTATGTAGCCAAAAAGACAGCTTTAAAGATGTTCTTAAAATCTTATAAGAAACCTTTTCAACATCTAACATAACACTGGAACATACAAACCACCTTAGATAACTTTACATATCCTTGATCAATTTACTATCACTGCTTAGACAACTTAGTCACTGAACCACATCAAAGACTACTTAATATTTCAGTATGTACTAGCTATACATACTTTCATAGCGTCATAAGTTAGGTTACATGCATCCAGTCATGGAAACGTCTGGATGAGAAAAAAATCGAGCATCGCCAGATTATTAACGTGCAGTTTACGCGTCAATGTATCCTCTCAAATACCAGGACCATTAATCAAAAACGACACAAAACTGCAAGAAGTTCATGTAATGAATTAAAAGGGCATCTTATTAATCAGCTCTGGGGGTAATTAAACAGGGGGGTCACAAAATGATGAATTATGTAGTAAAAACATAACTTACCCAAAACCGCAAAGGCTATAATAAGCCATTTGATATCCATAGTTCTCCTGTTTCAGCACAGCCGATTAAGTCCAGATATTGCAGGGAAAAAATGCAAATGTGCTTATAAATTCCTAATCGCCACTCAGACCTTCAGAAATCAGTCCGGATGGAGTTATGAACGCTTACACCTGTTCGGACCGCGTGAAAGTGCGTATACCGACTCCACAACGATTCAATCTCTCCCGAGTCAAATGCGTCGGTTTAAAGACGGATATCCAGCCTCCGAACAACAGCCGTGTTTGTTAAGAGACGCTTGTGCTATTGAATAAAGCCTTTGGATGGTTTCCTCCGATAAATTACATCCGCCGTTCACGAATGAATCCGATATAGTGAGTTAAACGCTGGGATGGATCTGAGCTCTCTCGTGCCGCTCTCCAGTTCCCAGCGCGAGCAGCCCACGCGTGGAGGAGGAGGAGGAGGAGTGAGACCAGCTCGTCCAGTTCGCGTCAAATAACCGGCTTACTGTGGTCGTGGATAAACTTGTGGTAGCTTTGTCAGACGGATATGAGCAGATGTGGTGCCCCTGTCCGTTCCCCGTGAAGAGCAATACGGTGATGCTGCCGCTCCCGCGATCACCTTCAGCTCTCTATTGTCACAAAGAGACGGCCCAGCCCATCTAGTACTTTCAATCATGGGCTGGTGCCTGAGGACAGCAGATGGGGGAATCCTACCAGAGACCACTATAGTTGTGTCCCAATCAAATAAATCTGCTTTAGTCAGTTTTGGATGGCTAAATCACTTTTGTTACTATTATGTTGCCTAGATTCAGTTGTCACTAGCGACGGCGCAGTTTAGAAGCGCAAACGCCGTTTACTTTGATAGAATTCGAGACAATGCTTATCATTGGAAATTGCAATTTAAGTGTGCGTTTTCGTTTTAACGATAGCCCACTCAAGTTCAGTTACAGTCTGTTTGACAACATTCTCGAATAACCTTTTAAACAGCGCACGCTTTGCATGTGTTACGTAGCGTGTTGGACGAAATTACACGCTTCATTTATCGTCAGTGAAAGAGAGCAGAGAGCTCTGTAAACTGTCGCTCCTGTAACGCGTGTTGTTGATGTTATTATGTTGTTTACATACGCCGCCTCAGGTGAGCGTTCTAATTATGGGAATTTGAAATTTTATGTCCTGCTGTCCTGCGTTTGCACTTTCAAATTATCACTCCTCCCACCTACCGGTACATAACTCCGCCCTCTTGGCGTAATGCCATACTAAGCCACCAGGTAACAGCTGCCCCCTAGTTTTGAAACCAGTCCCTAAAGAATAAAAAAGTATTATGGGATATTTATGTTTGTTCACATTCTGTTTAATGTTTCAGAAGATTTGTATTACAAATACATGCTGTTATTTAGAATTTTCTTTTCTTCTTTTCTTTTTGTCAAGAATGTTTCATGTTTGTTCAGAATAACAATTAGAATTGTAATGGCTGCCGAAAATTCAGCTTTGCATCACAGGAACAAATTACATTTTAAAATATATTAAAATAAACAATTATTTTAAATTGCAATAATATGTCACAAAATTATATTTTTACTATTACTATACTGTGTGCAAACTTAGACACTTATTTTAAAAACTTTTTTTTTAATTCTCACCCCTAACTTTTGAACGATATAGTGTATCTGCTACAAATTAATTAAAAAAATCTCCTATTATCACTAAAGTGTGTAAATTAATGTAAATACTTGTATTAAATATATCAATATATATGTAAAATATTAAACTACCTTTAATATTTACCAGTCTAAATTGTACCAGCAGCTGAAAACATGGGCATATTCAGATTTGTGCATAAATTTATTGTATTTCCCAGCCACCTCCATTTCATTTTAAGTAAAACTGTAAAAGCAAGTAAAATTGAAAACTACATTAATATGGATATACATTGGAAAATTATAACCCTCTTCATCTGATAAGCCATAATAAATGAATGGATGGATGGATGGATGGATGGATGGATGAATGAACATGAGGGAGTTTTTTATTAAATTACCTGTTGATTCAGATGATATCAGTTGTGTTGTTTAATATCCATTGACATGGTCACAAATCAAATTATAAGCCAGATGTGAAATGAAATGAGGTGGTGCATGTATAATTTCACTCCTGCTCATAAATGGTTAAACTGATGGTTTTACAACTCACCCCAGTGTCTTGTGTAAAATAATTTTCTCGATATGTAAGTGAGAGAACAGTCAGAGATGGATCTCATGCGACAAAGGTTGGGGTCTGATCATCAGTCAGTCACGGTTGGATGTGGAGGGATAGCGTGCTCTGGCCCATGAGGACAATCACTCCATTGTTATTGCTGTATGTACAGTACAATACTGGTCTGTTTTTAATTGGGAGTTGTTTGGGAGTCCACAGTGCATGGAACAAAAAAAAAACATATTTGAGTCAATCTAAAGAAAGACGATCTAATGAGGGAACAAGCCGTGTACAAGATCATCTTACTGTTCACTGTAATGAACCACTCGCTTATTCTGTGTTGTTTTTGTTAGTGAAAACTGTGGGCATAATATCTTTGTTCTGACACTGAGACAGTTTTTCCCCATTATTAAAAATAGTTTTAATCGCACTTTATTATTTTCCATTTTTTGGAATAGAACATTGGTTTAGAAGCACAAATAATCAGGAAGTTTGAACAACTCGATTCCATCACTGTTAGGAAGCCAAGTGAAGCGGTTCCCAGCGGATTTCACTAGTCCTTGCTCCAGGCGCCACCATCATGCCCCCAAGCAAGGCACTTAACGTCTGCATCCGCAAAGATGAGGCTTTACAAAATCAATTCAAACCCAATCATACTTAAAGGTCAGAGATAAGATTGCTGTCAGTCATTTGTTATACGAAGTGAGATGGCTAAGTGTTTTATAATAGAGTAAGTGATAAAAATGATAAACTTGCCAATGTTTCATTACAATTATCTGACAGTTTCATTATGAACAGCTTGTCCAGAACCTTTTTAATATACATAGAAATGTTTGTGTGTAATTTTTGTTTTGTCAGTATAAATTGTATAATTGTGTAAAATTTTATAAAATTGTATAAATTGTGCTTCTATAGCTCTTTAGTTTTATAATTTCTATAAAAGAAATATACAACAGGTCCATCTCCTGTTATTTTTCTGGTAGTATTTGGCTGGTCATGTGATCTCGACCCACATGAGGCAGTTTGCTCCGTGTAAACAAAAACTGTTTTTACTTGGGCACTGGAGTTTTAATAATGTTTTTCAAAATTGCTATTTATTTCTGTGTAAAACTGAGTGTGCCCTTAAGTGGTATCTGATATTTTTTGGCAGTTTTCTGAATGTTTAACAGCTGTGTACATATTTGTTAAATTCTGCTTGTACTTGTATCAGTTACACAGAGCCTCACCATTGCTATGTCTATTAAACCAGAAACCTACAGAATCTTTTCAATGACAGATTGCACCTTGAGGCACCTTCAAATACCTTATATTACCTATGAAAGCGGATCATCTGCTTAAATTCATTCCCAAACCTCATATGTAGATGCACAAGTGAGGCATCTGCTTAATAGTTTTGAGTCCCATAATGAGGAAAGGAAAAATGGTTTCATGGTCAGTTTTTAAAGCTTTATGATGACTTCAAGGAGCAACTTAACACTGTGTTGTTGCCTCAGGGAGATAGATTTGCTTAGGCTTTTCATCTGACGTTTGCATATTTTGCAGCGCATTCAAAAAGTAAATAAATCATTCATTTCCTCCATTTGCCGTGTCTCTGGGGCTCTTTTGGGAGCTCATAAGGGATACTGAGTTAAAATGTGAGAGCAGTTTTTCTCTTCCCCTTCATCTCTTCCAGTGTGTACAATCACACACACACACGTGCAAAGAAAAACACGCACACACATAACAAGTGTTAAACAAAACACACACACATGTGAATACAAAATTGCCTACTATCTATAGTCACTACAACCGGGTAGAATAAGTTCAAGAATTATAAAAGATGTCTACAAGCAAAACCACTTTTCAACTAAGGCGCGATTTTACATTAGGCATTAACTACTAAAATAACCTGTAAATCAAACATTGGAATGCATTCACCCCAAAATAAAAATTTGCTCAAAATTGACTCCCTCAGGCCTTCCAAGATGAGTTTGGTTCTTCATTAGATTTAGAGAAATTTAGCATTACATCAATTACAGTGTATCCTTTGCAGTGAATGGGTGCCGTCAGAGTCCAATCAGCCAATAAAACATCATATTAATGGCATAGCAATGACTCCAGTCCGTCAATCAACATCTTGTGAAAATGTATTTATTATTTTATTCATACTATTAGATTAATAATACATTTTTCTATCATTATAATGTGTTTGCTGTCTGTGAACCCACTAGTTGAAAACCACCGGTCTAAGAACATGATACTAATGAGAAAAAAGGCAACCAAACTATAAGCAGTTTGTGAGTCAAAGTAAAAATATTCCATGAAAATTGTGCAAATTCAACATTTCTTTGAGATGATTAGCACAGGCTTCTCTTGCAAATAGAAAAGCTTGTATTTTAAAGCATCAGTAATGAAGTGCCTGATGCATACCAAAATAACACTGGGGAGTAGCGCTGAGAGCTGAACTGAAACAGTAAACCATCATCATCATCACAATAATTAAAGTGCAAGGGGATGCAAATGCTGCATTGGTTGGTTGCTCTCTTTTTAGCAGATTGTATCAAAAACAAATTTGGGACAATAATTACATCTGAAGCAATCTTGTTTTCACAGTTGGGGCTGATAAATACCCCAAGTCATCTAAAGTGGCGTTGCTTTATTATGACAGTAATTATTTTGCTATTTTAGATAGGAGAGAATCAAATTTCTCATTTAATATATGCCTTATATGACAACAACTATGAGCAGCACAAACATGTGGTCTGGCTGGAAGTACCAATTCCAGACCAATTGAGAAACGTTAAGAAGCAAGACATGTGGAGTCTATCGGAGAGAGGAAGAGATGGAATACAAAAGAATTATTGAATATTTCATTATATTGTGTTAACTTTACTCATGTCTTATGCGGAGACTATTTGAATAAAACATGACATCCAGTGCAAAAAGGGCTTTGGTGAGGGAATAACTCTTCAGAGATGAAAAGCTCGTATTAATGAGCTGTAAGAATGAGAAAACGTGCTTTTTGTTATTTTTCTCCTCTCCTCTGCCTCCTTTTCTAATATGAGCAGCGCCGACAACAGAATGGCAAGGTCAATAGGACCTGACAGTGTAATATCTCTTATAACCAAAATTAGAGTTTAATGAAACAGGATATGAGAACATTCTGACATGACAATGTGATTGTCATTGGAGAGGCAATTCTTCCTCGTCTCTGGCCTGGATGGAGGCTTTCACACAGACTGTCCAGGCTGTATGATGGAGAGCGAGAAATCACTCTTTATTACAACTCCTGAAGGAGCTGATGTGTAAATGGATGTAACAAAGAGGCGTATGACAGCTTGTGAGGACCCAGGGAGATTCTGACAGGATAAACCAAACGCACCGCATCAGATGTCCAACAAAACTGTCTTCATTTTGATGATGTTTCCAGGACCTTAGTGAATTATTATAGGAGCCAAAGAGAGATAAATGAGAAAAACTAGATGTCATTTTTCACAGAGAAAAATGGTTGGTTGTAGTCACAAACACAACTATGACAAATAATAGATATTTCTATCAGACTAAGAATGACGCACATTTCCATTAACGTGTATGGGTTTGCCTGCAAACCTACCCTGACTTAAGGGTATGACAAGACAAAGTTAATATATTATTTCATTAGTACACAGGGATGTCAAATTGCTACATTTTTCTCTGAATCAATTATTCATCAGAGAGACATTTAATGTGAAGTATTAATATAAAATGACTGAAATTTCCTATGCTGTTTTTAAAAGAACTCTCTTATATAGATGTTCACACAAGCTACTAATAGTACAAGAAAACACAACGATTTTATGAGGTGACTATTTAGTATTAATTTGAATGATGTGATTTTCAAAAAAGCATAAAATTAAACACATATTGTATAAAGTACAATGATTATACATATGAATTAGCCTTTAATATGTCAATTAATGCTAGAATGATTTTTCCACCCCAACAAAATACGACATAGTATAACTGTTGATAGTATAATGCTGTTGCTCATCTAGGAGCTGTTATTTGTGAATGATGACTTACAGTATTTATTAAAATGAATAAACAAAAGGAAAATGTTCTGTGCTTTGTGAATGGTAAATGTGAATTAGTCTAGGGTAAGTGCAATCCAGGAAGATTCATTCCTCAATAACAAGTCCTTTCTAATGCACTCTTTTATTCTCATGACAGCAAGGTCATCAGACACGGTCTTTATTCTTTCCATTTATTACATCTTTCCCAGTCTGTTGATAATCTGTGACTCGCTCTATAATAAAGGTGATCATTATGATGAGCTGCTCTACAACTTCATAATCATCACATTAACGGAGAAGGTTGGCAGATGTGTGCATGCTTTAACGGGCTCATACAGCTCTCAACCTATTCAGGTGCATCATATGTGTGTATATACTGTATATATATATATA
>SCHK01059809.1:2792-14632 GCA_004124795.1 Poropuntius huangchuchieni
TGGTCAGGTTTAATAATGTTGACTAAAACGAAAATAAAAAAAGTTACTTCAAATCAAATTTGTCAACTGAAAGAAAATATGTATTTACTTAAATTAAAATAAAAAATTTGATATTTCAGATAGCTTCCGAGGAAACATTTCTCATTTCACCTTGATGTACTAACATAAACTGAAATAAAATTAAACGAAAAAAATTAATAAAAATGAAACTGAAAAATAACACTGATACAGGTTTAAAAAGATATGAGAGTGAGTAAATGGCACAATTGCCATTTTTGGGTGAACTATCCATTTTCCTAACCGATTATTAAAATCACAAGCTGTAAAAAAGATACAGTGTTATTAATGCCAAGCAAACCTGCAATTTACCCACGGAATGAGTAAAGGTATTTTCTCATTGTGCAAAGGTGACCAAAGGAGACCTCGACTCAGAAGGAGGGCCTGCGATTTTCACAAAGCTCACTGCTCCACCTATTGGCCATTCGTTTTTGTATTAGACCCCACAGGACGGATCGACGCCAGAATGAGAAAACAAGCTGTGAGGAGCCATCCGGTGTGCTGTTTCCAAAAACTAAAAGACAGAGAGGTGGCCAACACACTCTGTCTGACTTCGATAGGCCGAACAGGATGACAAGCAGCAAAGCTGTCTGTCAGCGAGGCACAAGACTCTCTCTGTATGCCTTCCGGCAGCCAACTGTGAGTGATTCCTGCATGGGTAATAACTCTAATTAGAAATCTATTAACCAGTGCTTGCACCAGAGCAGTAAACAGCCTGCAATTTTCTCTACCGCTGGTTCTACAAATCCAAATTACAGCAGGGAGGACCTACGTTCAAATTCAGACTAACTTACAAATCCACCTTATTTTCCAATTACGACAATCTTTCTTAAGGACACAAACGAATATTACTTAATTAATAAAATTCATCATTAATATTGTTCATTTTAGCTAATGACTACAAGAAAAGACTTCTCCATATTTATCTAATCAGCTAAAACAGCATTACACTTAATTAGGAGTGGAAAGAAAAACTCCATTAGATAGAAGAGCGAACACAAAGGCCAGCGGTAAACAAGATATCTTTTGGGCCCTGGTCAATACAGTTTTATTCATATTACAAGTGAATCGATTGACGTTCATTGCCAGATACAACAAACAATAAAAGGCTATTTTAAAAGCATGCATTTAAGAATTAATCACTTGAATGCTTTTGTGCCCTTTTGTGTTGTTAAAGATGGAATGAGGTATTTGTGTAATGTCAAAAAACAAATTCCAGTTCACAAGGAATTCACTTATTAAATTGCAGAAGTGTAAAAACAAGTGTCACTTTTCTCACACAACTTCCTCCTAACAGCAACCAGTAGTGTGATTTTCGGTTGGCAGTTTGGAAACAATTTTGTTTCATAAAATCTTGATGTTCAGACAAAAAAAAACGAAAAAAAAAAAAATGAAAATACCAGCTTGGGTTTTTTTTTTGTTTGTTTTTTTTTTTAAAGAAATCTATTTTTCTGCAATTATCTATAAAAATATAGCCAAAACAGTAATATTGTGAAATATTACAATTTAAAACAACTGTTTTCTATTTGAACATATTTTAAAATATAAATGGCAAAGCTGAATTTTCAGCAGCGTGACTCCAGTCTTCAGTGTCCCATGATCCTTCAGAAATTCTGATTAGATGCTCAAGAAACATTTCTTCTTACCATCAATACTGAAAACTTTTGTACTGCTTAATATTCCTGCGGAGACTGTGATCTAGTATTCAAAAGAACAGCATTTATTTTAAAAGTCTTTATAAATGTCTTTACTGTCACTTTTGATCAATTTAATGCATCCTTGCTGAATAAAAGTATACATTTCTCTAAAAAAAAACAAACAAAAAAAACGTATTGACCCCAAACAATAGCTGAAAGGTATTGCAAATCAATTGATTTCCTTTACTCATACTATTTATGAATCCTTTTTTATATAAAAACAGTACTTAAAAGTTATCCAGCCCAATTCATTAGCAAATCATAGTGAGAAACGACTGCTGAGAATGTTGTCAGCACTGAAAACTTCTTCCTGCCCACCAAAAAAGATAAAGAAACAGGCTTATTCTGAAACACACTTGCGCCGCAGACAAGCAATTAGCTCAGTGATGAGTTCCTGCCAAAGAAGTGTCAGAGCTGCGTGTCAGCAGAAGAATAGGCTGCCACCTCGAATAGACCAGATGGATTTCTCTCCCGCTGACCCAACGAATCCACAATAACCTACATCTGCCAACGACACATTCAGAGACTGTGCTTATGGGCATTCCAGAGAGAGCCATCTCCAAAATCATTTCAGATGGGCTGAGAGAGAAAACGCATCATTACTGTCAATAAAGCCACTTTCTCTTATGTAAATGACACTGGAGGAGCTTGCATGAATCATGAATAAAATACCACACCATGTGAGCGTGCTTAGTGAACATTAATGGCATTCAGCAGGAACTTCGCCTCACACAGCTCCTCCTCTGATGCCTGCAGCTGTCTGTCATGACCCGGGATCGGTGTTCGGGGACAGAGCCCCCCCGGTGACCCCAGGGCCGCTGTGCTGCCAGCAAACGGTCTACCCATGGCCGGCCACAACAGATAGCGTCAGACTGAGTCATTGGGTACCCCCAAGGATCCAGAGGACCTCATCTTTCACCCTAAAGCTGATAGGACAGCTATGCGTAAGCAAGCATCTTAAGCAAGAAACAACGAAGACTGGGGTTGACATTCCTCTTTTTCTAAAGCTGCAGCCAGCAGTGAACTGTGAATCACCCCGGATCAAGACAGAATGTACTCATGCGCTCACAAGCACGCTACACAATGCACTGGGAAGTTGTAAAAACACAAATAAAACTGTGACATTTGCACCAAGATGAGATACAGGCTAAGAAATGAGTCAGAAAAGAGGATTAATAATTCCCTTGACTTTTCTGTCATGGAAAAGATTAAATACTAAGGCACAAATGATTTCTTTTTTAAAAAGACATCAAAAATAATATGACATGATCTGAAATTGTTGTTGCACTTTTTATTATTATTTAAAGTGCCTGAAAATTCCCTTAACACTTTCATCTAGCATAAAATATTTAAGGCACTTACTTATTTCTTTTTTTTTTCTAAAAGTATAAGTGCTTGGTCTAGTATGCGCAAAAACTATAATAATAATAATAATACCAACTTTTGTTCCTTCATTTCCTTTCATCAGTGTTATCAATATTAAAAATGAGAAAAGTTTTTCCAAAGCTCAGTAGAAAAAACATTGAAAATGTTCTTAATTTATCTTTCATTTTATTATTTTTTCATTGTTTAAATATTAACGGGTTTCATTAAAAAGTATTATTTATTGACTTTAGTCTGATTAATGAGTTGAGATATAAAGATAAACTCTTTTTGAAAGAATTCATCACATAAAATAAGGAAGATTGTCTAGTAAAGCTGTGCTTCTTCATTAGTCACAATGTCAAGATATATATTAACGATTAGCTTTTATGTGAGGAAACTAAACTAAAATGAATATAAATCATCATGTCAAGTCACAAAGTCATGTATTTTATCTTAGACAAAACAGTATCAATTATGATTCAAAAGAATCAGTGATATCATGTTTGTCAGAAAAAGGGCACTGCAAGCAGCATTTGAAGAGTGAACTTTCTTTTATAGTCTCCTCTGAATGTGGTACTTACGGCTGCTTGTTGTCTCTTCAGCTTATCTCTGTACTCCTCAAGCTCCAGAAGGTTCAACTCCGGAGGGAGTTTCTGTTGGGCAAACATACACATACAGAAAAATCTGAGATTTAAGAATTTATTTTATTCTGATGGTACTATATATAAGTTTGAACATTGTGGCAGATATCCTCCACACAGGTATGGCCAAATTATCTCCAGCTCTGAAGAGCTGCTTAAACAACAAACTAACAAACTTTTACTTGAGATTCAGCCCAACTTTATTATAGAGGAATAAACAAATAATACCCTATGCCCAAACAGAGAAACAACGAAAATTCAAAGACTAGCTACTTTCCTCTTGGCTGTAATTCTCATTCCATGAATGCAGATTTTGCAAGGCAACACCAAATCTAATGAGATTTCACATTTGCGGTATGTGAATAATCCATCAATCATTGTTGGCTGCAACCTGTGCAAAGACCCCTGGCTGTCTATAGGTATATATGCGTGTGTGTGTGTGTGTGTGTTTATGTACATATATAATATACATTGTGTGTCACCAAAGAAAAGTGTGAAGAAAAAAAAAATCTTTCGTATTTTAAAATTGCTAAACATCTTAGAGATTCTGCAATTGGCATGTAAAACAATAAAAACACATTATGACCTCAAGCTCGTATTGCACCATGTCGAAGGAGTCACTGGAGAAGTACACTTCCTCTATGCTATCAATGATTTCCTGTTCTGCCTGTGGATCAGTTGGTTGTTCTCTCAATTCCCTCAGCTCCTCCTGTGGGGAGGAAAAGAGAAATGAGAATGATTATTGGCAGGGAAATCTCACTACTTCTGGGACACCATCATGGGGAAGCTTTCCGCTCACCTAAAAACAGAGTTTCAACATTGATTATTTCTCACGTCTGGCTTATACCCAAGCTGAGTGCAAAGATTAAGTGGTCTTAGCACCCATCCCTGAGGAACGCCCTTCATGATCCTTAATGAGGATCAACACAAGAGCATCAATTTTGCTCAAAACAGCTTGAAGAAACAAAAGTCGTCCACTTTTCTTTGAAGAGGATGCTGAGAGGCTCATTACGCATGATTCACATGATGTGATGCAATGTGGTTAAAACAGTTCCACAACCAAGACTCATATAAACTTACTAAGCCATACTGAATTACGAGAGCAGATGTGAAGGCAACGTTTAAAAACCCTTTAATTACAGCCATCAGCCAAACTCACAGAAAGCGTTCCAAATCAATAAACCACTTATTTATGTTTGACACTACTGAAAGAACTCAGAGTTGGACACTTGGTAATATATGATGGATCTTCTTATAAAGGCTGCAATTTGATGTCATTGAGATAGAAGCTAAGGAATGATTTGGCCTGAAAGCCTTTAATCTCCTCAAAGACACATGATGCAGCGTGGATGCGGTGCAGTCTGATGTAGGCAGCGCTGTGAGAGAGCGTGGGTGAACTCACTGAGGGACGGCACCGGCATCAGCATCCGCAGGGGGTGGGGTGGTATGAGTCATTCTCCACTGGTACGCGCACAGCAAGAACAAAAGGCAAAATCCTTGGGCTCACTCATTACCATTAGGCTTTAAAGACACCTTGAAATCAAATCTGGACACTTAAGTCTGTTAGTCAAAATCTAATAGCATTGAGGTCAACCATATATTTTCACGTGTGCTCATAAACAGTGACAAAATGAACAAAATAAACCTAATTCTTTAATTATGAAAAGGTTTGTCCCTTACAGTATTTTTTAAACTATCATTAAAATGTATCCCCAATATTAACCATTTTTTCATAATATTTTAAGATAATAATATGTTGAAATATTAATTAGGTAATACTTTCTATTATTTTGGACCTTTCCTCTACCCAAATTGCCTTCAATAGTAAATTTTAACACAACCTCCCAACCACCTTTTAACCATGGGTCAAATTTTACCCTACTATTAAAATTATTAATTTCATAATTACTTTAAATATTCAATACTCAAATTGTTACTATCAAATTTAAAAAATAATAACTAATGAAATTAAAATTATAATTATTATTACAATATTTTTCAGAGTGAAATGATGAGTGAAAGGAGATGAAGAACTACTTTTGGACACAACTACACCAAAGTCTGTCCGTTTTATTGTTTTTAATCATATTTGCACTTAACTTACAAATAACTTGCTAATTTTATAACTACTTTAAGCTATAACTACTTTAATATTCACATCAATCACAGAAAATCCATTCCACCCTCGTTATAGCAAACAATCTGTTTCAGTACTACAGGTGTTTAAGAAAATGCTGCAGTGGTTTTGATGCCTTGAAGAGTTTTAGTAGAAAATAACATTTTTTCCCCCCTCAGGGGATTACATATATATTTATTTACTCTTAGTATGTGTGGGCATGTGAATGTGTGTGCGCACCCTGCTTGACAGAAAAATATCCACTCTGTGGGAGAGATAGTTCCCAGGGGGTTACAGAACAGTACGTGTGAGGGGCTAAATCTTAGAAAACGTCACTTATTTCTGGGTCAAATTTGATTTACTGATTTACTAAAAGCTGCATAACATCCTGAAAGGCCAAAAGTGAAAGACCATAATTGGTTCTAAAAATACAGTTTTAGAACTTTTTTTAAATGGGTATTTCTGTAAAACAAATAGTTTGTTGTGGTCTTGTGGTCTTTATAACATTTTCTTTATTGAAATCTAGGGATGTGTAAAAGTAACTGTCTGCTGGGTACTGGTAAAAAAAACAACAAAAAAACACAAAAAACATCTTCTTGGATTGACTGATTTTACCACAGGTATTATACTTGCCTACTGAATCCCTTACCTAAATCTAATCAACATTAGTTGTTTAGCATAGGTTGCATAGGTTTTGGAGTTAGCTTTGTCTTTAAAAAATATTATTAGGGATGTAACATGAAAAAATAAAACCATACATATCACACTCATCACTTTTAATTTTCATTTTAAACTCTCACATAACTCCACTTTCCTGCAGTCCAGCAATCCCGGAGCTTTAAAATCTGTGTTCTTTTATTAATTTCATCCCCCACAAGTCTTCAATTAATATAAATTTGTGATATGAATTCTAAAAATGCAGCAAAATGCAAAACTTCTTCACATGAGCTTGAGTTTCCGGTCTCCAGCATTTGCATTCATATGAATGGAAGTCAATGGAATAAAAAGTACACGTGACAGCCCCTTTAATCGGCTTTCTTAAATAGCAACAAATTAGGTGAGAACGTAAAGTATTGCAACAAATTAGGTGTGAATGAAGTCCACAATTTGATAGGATGAGATTGAAAACATCAATCATTTCTCACCCAAACGGTCACTTGGAAAATAAAACAAAAACTCTGCCACTCTAATTAAAACGATCACCAAGCCTTTGTTCAATTATCTTTCCATCCCATGTAGACTGCCAATGTTTACCAAAATTAACACCTCTCGTCCTTTTATTCCCTGAGCGCAGACAGAGACGAACATGAGTCTATTTGCACATAAAAGTGTGACTCGACGTGCTATACATCAATCAAAGCTTAGGATGAGTTAACTGAAGGGTTACTGAAGGATGCTGATCAAACGCAGGAGAGAGTGTGATTTAGAATCATATTAAAAATAACAATAAGCATTTGTTCACATGGATTGAGATGAGAGAGTGGAGAAGGACAGCTGTTGCTGAAAGACGTGAGTGAACCCGACTCACACTACTTTGTAATAACACTCTGTACCTGCTCCAGCTTTTATTTGGAAGATCTTTACAAATAACAGAATCCATTAAAAATAATCTAAATCTTCCAGGCTGCAATGTGCATGAAATGGGAGGGAGAGAAAAGTTGCTGATTACGAATTTATATGTGGTTGTAACCTCCAAAAAGCACACCCACGCTTAAGAATGAGTCATCTTATGAATATTATTCCACATATTACAATATGCTTTGCATAATATGATGAGGGCAATGACGACATTAGTCTAATGATGTAAATAAACTGTATAAATGTTCATTAATTTTTACAGATATTCTTCAAGAGGCATTCAAGACTGTGTGAAAATGCCTTAATTATGTGATTATAGTGCCATCTAGAGGGCACGGGAGACTGTGCAGAAAAAAATGGGTTCTAGCCACTCAAAACATCCCAAAAGAACATTTTTCCATGGTTAATATTCTGTTATTTGACATTTGACAAGTTAAAATTACAAAACTTTTTCAGGGAAAATCACAAAGCCATACAGCGGAAATGACAGGACATTTGTCAAGCACACAAGTCCCAAAATGAAGACTAGCCAAGAGCTAAATTAGAGAAAAAGCTGGCCTTACAAAAATAAAATAGTCACTGGCCAATTGGCTTGTGACACTGCAAAACAACACATGGTTTAAAACATAATATAAAAGCTATATCTGAACCTCATGAGCAACAAGAACAAATCAAAAATGAAATATTTGGTCCATTAAATAAAACTCGGCGCCAGTCAAACACCAAAAATGTTCATCTCCTCTTAAGTTTTAAAATGTGTTGATTCCTGTTAACATATATATTCTTTTTTCCCTCTGATATATAAAATACAAAATCAAACTTGTTCAAAACAAAATGTAAAAATGCTAGCAAACAAATAAAAAAAGTAAATTCTTTCAAAATCCTTCGTGTGATGCCCTGAACTGAACAATATCTGGTTTACTTGTTAAAATAAACTCTTAAAAAACAGGATGCTCCTCCTTAAACTTTAACTTTCACGAAAATGATAATTTGCAGACAAAGACTTGACAACAAATCTATTTTTCCTGCACACAATCCTCATTAATGGCACAGAAGCACTTGGTAGCTATTTTAAGGGCTAATCCATCATTTTCCTGTACACGCTATAGACAGACCGTTCGTTTCAATGATCAAACACTTTCTCACTGCCTCAGTCCTTTCAGGAGAATTTCAAAAGTGTTGAAACAAATCCCACCGGGATCTAAGCCAGATGGTTCTGAAATTCATTTTCTGAAGTACGTGTAACCTAAAAAAAATGACAGAGTAACAACAAACACTCTCTGCCGGTGAGAATGAGTCTCCTTGATTTGGGTTATTTATGTCTGCAATAACCACAGATTAAAAGTAAAAAGCGTCAGTAGAAAATATCACAGCTGCAGTTGAGAGTATACATCGAGCACTAAAATTACCTAAGAAACCTACAGCCAGAAGATCTAAAAGGACCTAATCACAGAAAGTTCCCGCTGATTTAATGGACCTGTGAAGCAGCACTGGACCATGACCAACTTACATTTATCTCACTGAATGAAGGTCATAATACAACTCAGTGGCACTGCTACACTAGGCTCAGCTAGAGTCTGATTAACTTTTTTCATACCTCCTGTTCTAAAATATTTCAGAAACATGTTTTATGTGAATATAGCTGAAATGTAATTTCACAAAGCTCACCATAAGACGCATTTATTCATATTCTGCCTCTTTCGCACTATGATCAATACCCAGGAGGATAAAACTGAAGTTATGTTCTGCATATTTTCTACATTTCACAGAAAAATGAAAACATTCACTGTAGTTATCATGTAATCCAGACCTAGACTGTAATATACAAGAATGACTGATTCATCCAGTCAATAAAGACATTTTTCAGCAGGCATTTGACAACCTTCAAATATGAGTGCTGAGATGTATCAAAAAAAAAAAAAAAAATCTACTCAGCAGCCTTATAAAATCTGGTCACAAATGGGAAAGCTTAATGCATAAAAAAAAACAGTACAGGTTAGGTTTGAGAACATAAACTGTTGCATTAGTCACCTTGCTGGGGGTCCTGAAGCTCTCCACAGGGCTCATGTCAACCACACTCTCCTGGGGACTCTTCAGACCCTGGAAGAGAAAAAAAAACTGTGAACTAGAAATATTAGGCAGCGATTTATGGGGATGGGGGTGTTGGGATCCTTAAAGCAAGAGTTTTCAATCTCAAATGCAGTGGACCTCCAAATATGACATTTTTCATGCAAGGGACTCCAAAAAAAAGTGTTTATATTTATTTTATATTAAATTGCATTGTTTTGTTTTAATAGTATTGTACTGTTGGATTCATTTATTTTTGTATGACCTGTTTAAATATTTATTTCTTTTAATTAAATGTTCATTTTAGAATTCAGTTTAATCTTATTTTATTATTTATACATTTTTTACACTGTACAATACAATTTTACACTGTTTTTCTAACACCCTAGCACTCCCTTGTGGCCCCCTAGGGGTCCCCAGAACCCTGACTGAAACCCATAACCATAAAGTATATTATTTTTACATATGAGCAGATTATGTTACAAATAGGGGTTTAAATGTTTCAGTATTCCCAAAATTATACTTTAAGTTAGTCACAGGGAAAGGTGTATTCTTCCCTAGTTGAAAACAGACTCTTACAAGAGAAAAAAATCGCGTTTGCCTGCAAATGTAACCATAGCAACAGCTCTTTTGGGATCATTAAAAAATATTGAAAACACAAGCATAGGCATTATTCGACACTTTACTATAGATTTACATAAATTTAACAAGTTTAGTATAACAAATTTGGCTGGGTTGCCATTTATGTTGTGTAAGTTGATCTTCAAAAGATCACAGCCTGAAGACTTAAAACGCACGAAAAAATATTGTAGAATTCGTATGTTGAAATAATTATAAATATGAGCAATAATCCAATTGACAGTGCAGAAGACCATATTGCACAACGACAAAATAATGTTAACAACACACAGCCTATTTTTATAGTCGTATCGCATATTTATAACAGGTTTAAAAGGGAGTTTCTTTATTGATTACGTACATCTGAGTATTATGAACTATGAATTATGATCAAGAGCTCACCATCACCTTTTCGTTAAACTATCTTTTTATTTATCATTCAGATATTTTCCTCAATAAATCCAAACGCACTGATTAAAAGCGTTATGATGACATGAGTAAATATGCAGATCTCAAGAAAATATAAGCTGTTTTTCAGTTTATTTGTGTTTTAGCTAGCAGGCTAGCTTATTTTAAATGCTTCCGGATCCGTCAATGAAATCAAGAAGCAGACTGCTGTAAGATGAGAAATAACCCACCTGACGGGCCATCAAAGACTTGATTTTCTGCATCGTAAAGTTGAAAACTCTAAGCAGTAAACGCAATGTATCCTATGGTCTTTTTCTGTCAAACAGCGATTCAGTTCTTGCAGTGCTAGACAGGTGCCATGTTTCACTGTTGGACTCACGTGACCGGTGGCTAGTGCAGCATGGGATATGTAGTTCTTCTGAATAGCATACTGCTTTCGGTTTAATGCCAGAAAACAGCAGACAAAAACGGTTAATATGTAAGCCCGTTTTTGCAGCATAAGAAAAATCATGCTTTGGTAAGTAATAATTATGACCTAAAAGCAGAAATTATATAGGCCTAATAAATCTAAATTATGAGGTCAAATATCCTCATTATAACAAAAGATTATGGTAAAATGTCATAATTTAGCTTTTTATTTGGTCATAAATATTTTCATGTCATAATTTTAACTTTTCAAGCGACATTTTACATAATGTATAGGCCTACTTTTTCTCATAATTATGACGTTTTATCTCATAATTTCATATTTTATGTCAAAAGTTTGCTTATGTCATAGTTTCCACTTTATCCCACAATGTCAACTTTATATTTCATAATTTATTTATTTATTTTAATATAATTTTGACTTTTTCCACATAATTATGGGGTTTTTATCTCATTTCAACTTTTATCTTTAAGTTCATAAATATGTTTTTATGTCAAAACTATGGTTCATGCTTATTTGTTTTTATCAGTTTTACATTTAAAGCAAATAAAAAATCTGGCATGCCCCTGAGAAAGTAATAATATTGTATAATGGGGTGTAGAGACCATTGTTAGATATTTCCATATTTTTCCTCCAAGCGCCAAGGTGTCTTCTAGCTTTTCAACTTTTAAACACACACAATAAAAATTTCTGTTTGTTGCAGAAGNTAAAAATCTGGCATGCCTCTGAGAAAGTAATAATATTTGTATAATGGGGTGTAGAGACCATTATTAGATATTTCCATATTTTTCCTCCAAGCGCCAAGGTGTCTACTAGCTTTTAAATTTTTAAACACACACAATAAAAATTTCTGTTTGTTGCAGAAG